>BQNB010018263.1:22595-49614 GCA_026074375.1 Tanacetum coccineum
CAAGTACTTCGCAATTACTGCAATTCTCAAATATGAACGATTAAGTAACAATTCTTTGCAATAATTATACAAAATGGGTTAATTACATGGGATAAATGATGCTATAAAATAGACGTTATTTGATGTCATCAACAACATTATCCTTTTTATCAATGTTTAGGGAATCTTTAAGAACATTTAGAACATGGTTTGCATGATGACCAAGCCTGCAGTGCAAATCATGTTGAGATAACATACATTGAAATCTAAGGGTACTTGTATAACTTTTAATTCCTTTATCATTATAATAGTACAACCCTTCACATTGTTCACTAATCCCAGAACATTTTTTTTCCAAAATCAGCAGGGTATCTAATGATTTTAAAACATCTATCAATAGTATGACCATTAAAACCACAATTTTCACACACCAAACCAGAACCCTTACCTTCCCTGTTATTATTCAAACCAGAACCCCCACCTTGTCTATTATTATTCATATTATTAGGTCTTGAAGGTCCATCACTGAAATTCTGATTACTTCTTTGAAAATTTTGGCTATTTGGCATATTAGACACAAAAGCATAAGCCTGGTTCCTTTGAGAGGAGCCAGCTATACTACCAACAGTAACTTTGTGAGACTCCTCACTAGAAATGGTAGCATAAGTACTTCTCACATCAGGCAAAGTTTCTCTAGACAAAATAGAGCTTCTAATTTGCATATAAGAATCATCTAAGCCCATAAAAAATTGCATTAATTTCAACAACTGATTATGTTTCTTAAAACCTTCAGAAGCATTACAAGCACATTTAGGTAACTCAATCATAGCATCATATTGTTTCCATAAAGCATTCAACTTATGATAATAATCATCAATAGAAGAGCCATTCTGTTTAAGAGTATTAATTTGATTATGTAAACCAAACATTATTAATCCATCATCCTTGTCATAAGTTTCTTTTAATTCCTCCCAAACATGTTTAGCCCTTTTTGAAAAAAATTAACCCAAGAAAAGTTCCTCAGATATTGAATTCAAGATCCAACCCAAAACAATTGCATTCACCCTATCTCACTGTTTACTAAGAACCTCATTTGTATTAGATTTTTTACAAGAACCATCAATAAAACCAATCTTATTTTTTCCTTCTAAAGCCAAAAGCATAGCACATGACCACGCTTAATAATTTTCAGTTCCTTTTAGTTTTATTAAAACAACAGTTAGAGCAGTAGTATCATTAGGATGCAAGTGTAATGGATTACTAATATCTAATTTACTTATTCTAGTAACAGGATCATGAACATCATCATCTTGATCAGAATTAATAGGAGAATTATGCTCAGAATTATAAACAGACATGATGACAAACAAGAAATCAAATAGAAAGATTAAAACAAATAACAAGATAGGAAGAAAGAAGTTTCCAGGCTTTCACACCACTCAAGGTGACAGATCAAGGGGAAACAGACTCAATTAACACTAATAAGAAAGAGATAAAAAGGTGTTACAGAGCTTTTGAATGATATGCAGCGAAAAGCAATACCAAACCGACTATCTTCTTGATTCACTTAGTCAAGAAGGCTAGCAGATTAATCAGCAACAAACCACACCCAATCACCAAGATTCACAAAACCCTAATTTCTTAAACTAGAGCAAATCAAACCCAGAACTTCCAAATCCAATGATTAAGCAATCTTAATCACAAACCAATCAATTAAAGAGAGTAGAATCACAAGATCCACGAAACCCTAATTTTTTAAAATTAAGGTTTTTTGAAATTAAGAATAGATCTGTGCAATTAAACTATAGATCTTACTAAAAAACAGTTTTAATAGAAAACTGGTTGATTATTAATGAAAATCCCTAAATTTTACAAAACCTTAATTTTTTTAAAAACGATTTCAGCAATCTGGCTCCGATACTGCTACTTAGTTGTGGATCTATTATCTATATTGATAATATTTCTATTACAACAATAACAAGATCAAGATCAAGATGATCTAAAAAAAATTGGGTTTATAACTTTTAAGAGAGAAAGAAACGATTTTAGAGAGAAGGGTATATAGAAAAGTAAAGTCAAAGCTGGAGAGACCAGCTTTTATATCCTCTTGACCACCGACTTAAGGAACTATCAACTCTTGGCAAAAATAGACCTCCATCTTTCAAGCAATATCCATCTCCAGCCTAAACACCTTTAATGCTTAAACTAAAATAAACAAATAACACAATCAGTCCCTCAACATATATGTTTACCCATTGAGACTATTAATTCAATAATATATAAAGACATCAAACTTAATTCACATGTTCATGTAAAAGCTCTACTCTATTTCAAAAGGTAATTTATTTTATATAATGCCTATAAAAGCTTGTAGCTTCTAAATCTTCCATAAAATCCGTACCGAACAAAACTTATTCGCAAACACAACCGTTAATAAGTTATATAACCTTTTCCCCAAGCACACGTTTAATTAAATTAAACGACAACCTTTTCTTCGTTAATTTATTAGTAAATTTAATTACATGATTAAAATAGTAATAGTAAAATATACCCAAAGATAGCTTAATTTTAAAAATTTGTGATTGTCATAATTAAATATGAGAGGTATTACGTCCGATTAATGTTAGATGCGCAACCCTAAAATGGTCACACTATCTTTCCAGAAATCAAGAAAAAGTCTATACGGTTTGAGTTTGTGTATCTCTGAGTTAAAATTTCATAAATTAATCGGCCAAATGTTATAACCAAAAGCAAATTTAATACGATTATCAGATGCAGTTTTAGTGAAAAAAGACTATAAAATTAGAAGAATGAGAAATAACTCTAACTAAACATTTGAGATTTATTGATTTGAATTAGATGCGTTTATATTCATTTAGATGCATCTATATTCATTTAGATGCATCCCGATTAGTTTGAAAATTTATTTTGAAGTAAAAATGATACATAATGGTATTATTATTATCAACATTCAACAATTCAACACACAAATGACGAAAAATTACATAAGATTCACCTAACTTGATGAAAAACATTTAATTAATGTTTATACATTGAATTTTAGTTAACAAATCTATACTATATATAAATGGTGTATGCCTTTTCTTAAATAATTTTTTTTGGGTAACCATGGTTTTCGACCTTTTGGCCGACTAATCCACTGGGTTTGAACCCGCCGCCATACAGACTCAAACCAGGCAAAGCCCTCTCTTTTTAGGAGGCTGGCGTAGCTACTTAAAGGTTATTTGCACCTAGTAGGAATTGAACTTGACACCTCACACATTTAGAGTGATAGCCATAACTCTCTTTGCCACTAGGCCACCCTTGAGTGGTTACCTTTTATATTGAAATATTTAAATATTTAAATTAATGTAGTTTGCCTAAATTACCCTTAAGTGTTGAACATTGAAACCCTGTGGGTATAATGTATTATTCAACTACAATATATAGAGATTACATGAGACATAAATGAAACCCTAACATACCCAAAATCACAAACGGGCTTGGGCAGGGGCGGAGCTAGTAGGGTGACTAGTGGGTGCTGAGCCACCCCTAATCAATCGAATTCATTCATTAGTTATTTAGATTACAAATGATTTTTTACAAGTTTTAACGTTCAGTCTCCCTTATTCTATAGACTTGTCTTCATAATTCACAAATGAATAACTTAAACAATAGAAGACAACACTACAGGTTGATTTTTGAAGCGATATTTATCACTGAATATTTGCGTTTAGCATGCCGACCTCCCTTAACTCAAATTCCTAGCTCCGCCCTTGGGCTTGGGCCAACTAACCTAATCAATCATCTAATACTCCCCCGCAGTTCGAGCGGTAAAATCGCGAAAGCTCGGACTGGAATAGTAAACTAGAAGAGAAAAGAAATACATTAACGTAATAAAAACATAACTTGATGAAGACATCCGATAGCAAGCGGAGACTGATCTTCAACATAGAAAGTCACAGACTGATAACCCAATGTATCATACGGGATAAACCAAAGTATCCCAAACTAGGATAAACCAAAGTATCCTCTTTTTCATACGGGATAAACCAAAAGATCCCGAACCAGGATAAACCAAAGTATCATCTTTTCATATGGGATAAACTAAAGTATCTCGAAACAGGATAAACCAAAGTATAATTTTTTTCCATACAGGAACATCAATAGATGAAATACGGAAAGAAAAGAGAGTTTCATTGATAAACTAATTCTAATGCTACACATAAGCATGTTTGGCTTTGTGTAAAAAAGAAACTGTAAGTTAAAGAAGAAAGGAGACCAACGGAGTAGGAAAAAAAAGAACATAATATTGCCTGTATTTTTTTAAATGACGAAAATAATTATGTTTAGGTTAGAAAGAAGAAACGTGGGATGAGAAAATTTACGGGGTACAATAGTTAGAGGCGGCGACTCATGGTGGTCGACTAGATCTCGGATCAAACCCGCTCATGATACCAAGTTAAACATTAGGTTAGTTTGCCCAAGCCCGTTTGTGGGTGTAGGGCCCGTTAGGGTTTCATTTATGTCTCATGTAATCTATATATATAGTCATTGAATAATACATTATGCCATGGGGTTTCAATGTTTAACATGGTATGAGAGCGTGTCTGATCCTCAGACATAGGTGGCTACGTCAAACCGCCTCCCCTAAACCACCCGGTCAAACCCTAACCATAACCCTAATTATCATTTTTTTCCATCGTTAATTCCCACAACAAGTAACAATCAATACCAAAGCTCTGTGATTATAATTCACAGTCACGTATTATGTTTACTGCTATGTATTGGCAACCGTTGTCTTATTTTTAAAATCCTCCCTGCAAAGTGTGTTCCTTTGACTTTGATCATATTTTTGAATAATCCTAGTTATATATTCATAGGTGATGGAGTTAATAAACATGTTGAGAGGTTGTGGGAATACGAATTAGTTCGGCAGAGTTTTGATGTTGTGGACATACAGCAGCTTGCAGTGTGAAAGTATGGTTGGAACATTGATAAACTATCATTGGACGTGTCTTATTAATTCATGATTCTCGTGTTGTTTTGTTTTTATCATGAAAGCGAATGTTAGTTCTCTTAGTTTATTAAAAAAATGTTTTTTTTTTGTTTTCAGGTGGAGAAATCATTGGTTTATTCTTCGGTAGGATACTTTGGTTTATCTTGGTCCTGGATACTTTGGTTTATCCTGTATAAAAAAAGGATACTTTGGGTTATCCCGTATGAAAAAAGGATACTTTGGGTTATTCGAAAAAAGGATACTTTGGGTGATCCCGTATAAAAAAAAGGATACATTGGTTATCCAGGTTTATCAGTTCGTTTGAAGATTTGTCTCCGCATGTTGGCGGATTTCTTCAACAACTATTATGTTCGTGTGTGTGACGCTTCTATTGCTACTTGCTACAATATGAAGATTGTACTGCATATTAGGTTTTACTTAGCTTTAATATTTCAAGTTTTCTTTTCAGTCTTGAGTTTTCGCGATTTCGCCGCTTGAACTACAAGAGAGTATTAGATGGATTAAGTTAGTCGGCCCAAGCCAGGTCTGTGAGCCGACTATAAATAGACCCTAAGCTCATTAGGGTAAAGTAATTAAGTGGTACTTAGTGTGAAATAATGAAAATCTCGTAGGTGTAACGTGAACTACGAGAGAGTATTAGATGTATGTGTAATCTATAAATAGTGGTTAATAATAAAGTTACACATACGAGATTTTCATTATTTCACACTAAGTACCACTTAATTACTTTAAACTTTTTCCCCTAAGTACCACTTAATTATTTTAAACTTTTTCCTCTAAGTACCACTTAATTACTTAAAAAAAATTTGAAATTTGTTCTCGAGTATAAAATGAAAAAAATAGAGATGGAAAAAGAAAAAAAAGAGATGTAAAGATGAGAGGAACAATGAATGATTTTTTATCTTGTGCTTAGGAGTTGAAAAGAAAATAGGATGATGTAAGCAACAAAAGCTTTAAAATCAATTTCACTCAATTTTGTCTCAATTTGGAAAGAAGATTAAGATAGTAAATTTAGTGTAATTTACTATCCTTTATTTTATTCTCCTCTCCTAAAAAATCTTAAGAACATAATTTTTTTTATTACCATCTTAAACCTTTCTCTTTCACTCAAAAAAATAAGCTCAGGAAAAGAGTGTAAAATTTAATAAAAAATGGCTCCGAAAAGGAAACCAAAAAAGGAGATAACGATGAACAAACAAAGAGGAAACCAACAAACTACACACAAACTAGACCATATTTAAAAGGGTTGTGGGACATGTTATGATCCAACAATTTCATTTGTACGGGAGGGACTTGCATCGGGCCAAGATTCACGACTTTGCTAATCTTTGAATGGAAGGGAAGACATCCTTATCTAAAACTTTATCATGTAGGTCAATCGAGGCATGAATCACCTTGTTTCTCCACTTCTTAATCACTCGAACATCACATTGAAAAACGCCATGAATAATCTTGTTGAGCTTGGGATAAGCCACATTTGCAAAGGAACTAAGAAAGTGTTTACCAAATTAAGTGGCTAGATACGAGCCTCTTAAAGGAGAGAAAAGCTTTAATGCCTCTCCCAATTAAGAGGCATTAAAGCTTTAGGCCCACTTTTCTTCCCCACTGCGAAAGACTGATATACTTTAAGTTTAAACTTGACAACTGTTATCCCAAAACTTAACCCACATCACACCAATAAGCCATACCAATAAGCAATAAGCTAGAAAAATAAAGAGAGAAAGTAAAGAGAGAAACAAGAGAGAAAGATTAGATTATAGAGAGAAGTGAAGGATTACAAATAAGAGCAAATGCAACCAACGCCCTCTCTATGTGTGGAGAGGGTCCTATTTATACCCCTAGCCAACATGTAGGCGTATGGGCTTTTACTTATGGGCCAGGCTTGGCTTAACTAGTCGGCGTTGATCCTAGAAACAAGGACAATATTAGATAACATCCAAACCCGTTTACCCCGACTAGCCTATTACTTAACAAGACTAATTGCGACTAATAAGACCGATAACATTCTTGTTCAACTTATATAAAATTAAGGCTAACAATCTCCCCTAATGTTAAGGTCTCTTTCTTCAAACTCCTCCATTCTTGAGGTCTTCTTTAAGTTCTTCTTTTAAGGATGTGAAGGACTTGATCTTCTATGTTGACGTTCTTGTATGACCGATAACATTTTGTAGGTAGATATCTTGTTTTAGTCATTTGTCTCCCCTGATGTTAGATATGATTTTTTGGGGGGGGGAGAGTTATTCTTTTCCTTGTTTATCTTGGTTCTTTAGTCATTTGCTTGTTTGTAAAGGCTTGTTCATTCATGCTTTGTGATCTTGATCTTGAGCCTTATCTTTGACTTTGAGTACTTGAATCTTTACTTGCTCATCTCACATTGTACTTGAATCATCTTGATTTGACTTTCTTGAATCAACTGTGCTCTTGACCGACATACTCATACTTGTTGCATTCTTGTTTGACTTATATTATCATAAGGCTAACATCTCCCTAAAATATGTTCTTGATTTGACCTTTAAAGATCCTTTGAGGAAAAGTTTAGTATGACAACAAACTTGATGCTGAATGATTACCGTTGAATTTGAACGCTTGAGTATGAGTATGTGGTAATGAATCCGACTTCGCTGGTACATGGTTGCAACACCGACGATTGAATCTGCATTTAAAAGGTTAGTGATAAACAACAGATATGGACAAAAGTATCTTTGTCACTTCGTCGAATACGGTTGCAATAACCACGGTTCCCCGTTAATTACTATAAATATTTCTTGTGATCAGATAGAATTCATATGAATATTCTTGACAGGGTTTCGCAGCTGTACTAGTTGTTCTCGTTACCGGAGCGTCTCAAAGCAGACAACACGGTAAGAGTGAATCAGATAGTTACTATCTTTTTGATTAATTCGTCAATTCATATACTGGAACAAGTTTGATTCACATAGAATCGCACCATCATTTCTTTCCAGTTGATACAAGTTTGATTCATATAGAATTGCACAAGTCGTACCAAGAGCTTGTTTGATATTGGCTCAAGCAGGATTTCCTTCTTCATGGTGAATACTTAAGTATCACTCGGATGTTATGGCAAGATCTCAAGAATAATGCGTGGGACTCTTTGTAACAACTTGTAAACTTTATGGTGTTAGTGTATTTTGACATTGTGTCCTAATGAGATTTATAATTTGATCTCTTCTGGGCTCTAGACTCGATTTGTGCACTTTGGTTTTTGTAATCGGAGGTTGGAGCAGACTGCTACCTATTCAATATCAACATTCTCGGAGTGATATATCAATAGATAATGTGTGTATCTCCGTGACAAATAAGACAAGTTTGGTTGGGAAGGGTTGTGCATTGCATCACTGGGTCCATGACGACTTTCTTCAATATCAACAATCATCATTGTGATTTTAATAGATTATGTAATTAACCCGTTTCCCTGCCTAAGTTGTGTGGAGGGCGGCTTTTTTTTCACCCATTAATCCATATTTTCTTTTCATTCTTCAACCCTTTAATAGCTTACCAAGACGATCATTACTAACACCTGCATGATTGTTCAGTGTTAGCTCAATCTCAGTCGGCAGATTAATGTCCCGTTGATACTCAATCCTTCTCCAATCATACATAAGGACTGCTATATCTAACTATGGATTGTCCTTAGGTAGATCCCTCTGGTTCTGGTTGGATCATAGGACTTATACCTAACCTTAACCACCTTATGACATCAATCAATATTTATAGAATTAATTGGATTGTTGGGTATAAGAGATCGAACCACAAAAAACCTTTGTTTCCTCCCACTAGTTTAATCCATTACACAACTATAGAATCCTTACCAATATTGCTAGAAAAATTATATGGAAATCTAGAGAGAAGAAAAGTAGAGAGAGGAAACAACTAGATTCGAGAGAATGGTATCTACAAATGTATGAAGAAAATGTTAACCAACACCCTTCACCAATGTGTGAAGGGATTATTTATCCCTTTTGCCTTAAGTGGGAGGCTTTAGGGCTTCTAAATGGGCCGGCATATGGTTTAACTAGGCCTGTTTGAGCCCGAAACAGTACAATATTATATACATGCCAAGCCCGTTTGACCGAACTAGCCTATTACAAACAAGACCTAGTTTGCACTTTCTAATACCGATAACATTCTTGTTATTTGACTTAATATAATTAAGCTTACAATCTCCCCCAATGTAAGAGAGTCACATTCTTCATAACTCCCTCTGTACCACCGATGACATTTGAAGATATAATTTTGGACGTTTATGCTATGCTTGTTTTGGCCTTGTCTTGTTTGTAACGGCTTGTATCAATCATGCTTGTGATCTGATATTGACCTTTATCTTTGACTTATTGAGTTTTTGAGATCGGTTATCTTGCGATCAATCTCCTTGACTTGAAAGATCTTGATGTTGACTTCCTTGATCAACTTGTGCTCTTGACCAACATGCTCATAATTGTACATCTTGTTTGACATATGATTATAAGTCTTAACAATCTCCCAATTGATGATCTATATTTAACTTTTTTTAGGCTCTTTGATGTGGGGAAGATTAGAATCACCTATCTGAGGTTGAATGATTGACTTTGAAAGCTGAGTATGAGCCCATGTGGTTTAAGATCCGACTAACGCTGGAATAATGCTGCAACTACCGTCGGTCTGTCTGAAATAAAAATAGTTAGCAATAAAGATGAATATGGGCTTGTCCATTCAACTTGATTTCGGTTGCATTAACCTCCGGTTTCCCATTTTAACTATAAATACTTATACCGTGATCAGGTAGATTCAAAGAATCTCCTGACAGGGTTTCTTCTAAGCTCGAAAGCGTAGGATCTTCTAACACAGATGTATTAGATTCACGCATTCTTGCTAGTTCTCCTTACCCGAACATCTCAAAGCATGACAACACTTAAAAGAAGTGAATCAGATAGTTACTATCTTTCTGATTAAGTCGTCAATTCATTTACTAGACCAAAATTGATATCCATTTATCACAAGCTTGAGTTCATATAGAATCTTGCAAGGTCACCCTACCAAGTGCTTGTTTGATTTGGCTCCAAGCAGGATTACATCTTCACTGTGAATACTTAAGTATCACTACTCGATGTTCTAAGCAAGATCTCAAGGATATTGCGTAGGACTCTTCCTTTGTTACAAACTTGTAAAATTAAGGTATTACACAAGAGTATTTTGACATGTATCCGAATGAGATTTATAAATTTGATCTCTAGTCTTCCTTAGCTCTAGACCCGATTTGTGCACTTTTGGTTTTAGTAATCGGAGGCTGGAGCAGACTGCCACCTATTCAATATCAACAATCTCGGAGTGAGATGTCAATAGATAACGTGTGTATCTCCTTGACAAATGAGACAAGTTTCTTTTGAGAGAAACCCGAATGGCTGGGAAGGGTTGTGCATTGCATCACTGGGTCCATGATGTCATCTTCAATATCAACAATCATCTGTGTGATTTTGATAGATTATGTATTGACCCGGTTTCTGCCTAAGGTGTAAAGAGGGCTTCTTTCTTTTCACCCTTTATCCATACATTTCTTTTTCATTCTTCAACCCCTTCAATGCTTACCAAGACGTCATTACTAACACCTTGTTGTGATTGTTCCAGTGTTAGCTCAATCTTAGTCTGCATTTTTCCCTTATACACATTCTGTCTCCATTTCATACCTAAGACTGCCTATTTCAAACCTATGGAGTTCCTTGGTAAACCATCCGGTTCGTGTGGATCGTAGACTTATACCTAACCACCTTATGACTTTAAATCTCTTGAAATTAATAGGTTTTGGGAATGGAGATCAAACCATAAAATTCATTTTCTGACATTGTTATTTTCAAATACTCCCCCATACCCATGTGGCTCCTAGATTCGAAATTGTTTTAGCACATGAGGAAAGAGTTGCACTTAGAGTCCTTAAAGATCACATTCGTCTATAGACATAGTTTTTAATCACATTTTCTCCCCTTATTTTAAATAATAAAATACTTAGTATTTGAAATACCAATTGGTTAAAATTTGGTATGAACAATTCCATGGGGAGAAAAATTATACCACGATATAGCATGAATTCAGATTTTAATATCTCCTCTTCAACAGTATATGTGGGATACCGATATTTATTAAAACTTAACATTGGAATGAAAAATTGATATGACACCACCAAATGTTGAAGACGGAGTGAGTTGCCTTAGTGAACAATGTATATTATTAAATTACATTAATTTTTCCACATTTAATTTTCACAAAAGTTTTTGGACACATTAAATAGACAGTATGGAGATGTACCCATACACAATTAAAAAGCTTTGTTTTAAAAGCTCCCCCACAAGAAATTGATTTACATAAAATGACAACATCCTATGGTAGCTAACAATTCTTTGAAAATTATTCGAGAAGGGAGTGTTGAAACACACAATTTTTAACACATACTAACTATTTTTATGGAAAAATACCACAAATTATATTGTAGACAAATTTGACATTGAAAGTTCTTTTTGAAATATTGTGTTCAAACTTCGATGTTAATCAACATTTCTAGGTAGTAAAATGTTATCGGATTTCCAAGAGACATGCCGAGAAGATTCTTTTGTATTTTTGAAAATTTTCTGAATTATTTTTGTTCTAATTTTAAATTTTTTATTTTCTTTTGTTGGATGTTATATATATATTTTACTGTTATTTTCTTTTTTCAAAATTTTATAAATAAAAAATAAAGATAGAATAAAAATAAATACAAATAAAGTTTCTATTAGCAGTGACAGTTGAAGCTAGAGTAGAAGGTGGATGAAGGTTGAATCAGGTTGTTTGTTGACGATTATTTGATGCATCAGTAGTAGTGACAGCGGAAGACTTTGAAACAACTTGATTTTCTCCATTGAAATATTCGTCGAACAAAGGACCGAATAGGCAACTTTATCATTGACATCATGACTATTAATCTGCTTTAGGAACTTTTGTTGACGTTGTGGAGCGAGGCTTGAACCGTTTTGTTCAAACATCATTTGACATTAAGGATCGAGGCTTGAACTGATGTGTTCAAACGTCATAACAATTTCATCATTTGTGAATCCACTGTGACACTGGTTTTTGAGATATCAGCTTTTTCAGCAACCACACTCTGAGATTTTCCTTGTTGACATTACATAAGGTACCTGCACTTAAATCAAGACTTTGTTCCTTCTGAACATTGATTGATGTACCTGCACTTACATCCAGAGTTTGTTTGCATTCATGAATATTAGGGATATCTACATTTGAACCATGTGGGGGTTCACTGTCAACCTTGCTTGTGCAAGAGTCGAATAACTTTCCTGTAGGAATCCACCTAAGACCAACAGATTTGAAAATTCTACCCGTGGGTTTCCACCTAAGATCAGATCTAGGAGATGTTTTCTCATACACAGCGAAAGTCTTATTAGGAGAAAACCTATGTCCTGTAAAGATCTGCCTACCAGGTTTCTGAGTATGACTCTTTTGATCTACGGGTTTGTTATTGTTTCTGGTCTTATGGGATTGAATCTTAGCACGTGAATTTACTTCCTTTAGGAGTTTTGTTATACAAGCATCATGATTTGCATTAAAGACACACTTATGACATGTAGAACAAACAAATTGTTTGGAATCTGAGAAAGAACTAGAACTCTTAGAGTGATCTGCTTTGGGCACAGCCGTTATTGTTACGCAACTACTCTTAGATACAGGCAAACTCCTAGGTGTTTGATTGTTGCTCCTAGGTTTTGGTTTGCTACCATCAGCAGTGCTTTGAAATCTAGCAGAAGGCATCACACTAGTTTTTGAGTTCCTATCTCTTTCTTGTGTCTTTTTCCTAGCTTCATCTAGATAGTGATTATGAACCATGTCATTTGAACTAAATCTTGGCATGTTCTTAGAACTATTCCTAGATGAGCTAGATGCAATCAATTCAGGTTTTGTATAATTTGATCTTCTTTTCTTCAGGTAAATAGTGTTGAGTTTTCGGTCTTAGGGACAATTGTTATTACATCACTTGGGAGCAAACCGTGGTTTTTGACCATTTGAGGGTCTTTCAGATGCAAACGCATTCTGTTTTCTAACAACTGATTAGGCTTTCTTAGTGATGGTAAAACCGGTTCCCAAGATGTTGTGTTTAGCATACTTATTCTCACTATTTCCTTATAACTTCCTTAAGTCATTTTTTAAAGCAGCAATTGCAAAAATCTTTATTCTGATTCTGAGCTTTTAAATCAGCTTATTAGCAAGTAAAAGAAGTTGTCTGTTCTATAGTCTTAGATCTCGTAATTTTAATAGAATCATACAAATCTTTGTAATGCTTTTTCAAAGTCTCATTTTCCTTACGTAATTTAGCCACACTATGTTCTAATTCGATGTTCATTGTTTCAAGTACGTCAATTTCTTTTTTAATCTTGCCTTTATTACTTGTTTCATTTAAAATTTGACCATGTTGCCCTGATTTTAAAGCTTGATTTTGATATTTAAGTTCGAGAGCAATACAATGGTGCTTCCATTCTTGATAAAATCATTTTGAAAAATGGGCAACGGTCTTTTGATAAATTTTTTCTGATTAGAGTGATTGTTTTAAGTAGTCAGTTGTCTGGTTATCAGGTGATTAATCAAGCATAGGACTTTTAACTTGACATTGTTCAGGATACTGGTCAACCCCACCTTCATTAATGATTTTAGGTTGATTAGTATGTTGTTGTCCTATTGCAAAGATATTACATTCAGCAGTCAATTGTACCTCAACCATTGGCTCTTCGTCATATATGGGTCTGATATTTGCATCATCAGCATCTGTATCATGCACTGACCTGCTGCTTTCATCTTGCACTATTGAGTCTGTCCTTATGCTTTCTGTGTTAACCAAATTAGCATCTATCGCTTTACCCATATCAATCTTACTCTCTTGCGTCTGCATCTGTCTTTTATTCACCTTTCTATCATACTATCTTTGATGACGTGTTCTTTCAGCAACAGACTTCTTGACATTACCCATGTGTTGGAGTAGTGTATCTCTGAAGTGTTTAACCTTGATTCCAGTGCATTTAACAAAGTGCTTGTCTGACATTTGACTATCATAATCCAAGGAAAATTGTGAATCGATGAACTTCTGAAACTGGTTGTTTACCATCCAAAAGGCTGCCATGGATTCATCTTCTTGAAATTCGTCTTTGTCAAGTTGCTTTTTAGTTGATCTACATTGAGGAACATTATCCTTGTGAAAGTATCAACATCTTGACCAAAGAGTGAAATGAATGCCCGTTTGAATCCATGTTCGATACGAGTGCTTTTTAAGTCTTCTTTAGAAAGAACTTGAAGGTGTGAATGAAGAGATCGAAAATATGCCATGCATCTTTCTTTTGCTTTTGACATCTTGTATTTGATTGCATGTACATCTTTTGTTGCAGAATCCAAGCTGCTTTCCTTTACGGATTTGCTGGATGCAGTCTTTGAATTACTGTCTTCTTTCTCAGAACAAGTGTTTTACATGGCAACTAAATCAACTTTCAATGAGTCAACATTCAATGCTGGAATTAGATTTGAATGATCTTCTTGTGTCTGCATCAACTTATTTTGTTTCAACAATTGTGAAGTTCATTATTGATGAAGAATTATCTCAAGCATGTATTTCCCAATGGAATCCATATTACAGATCATTGCATCTTGGAAGGATTGAGCATTAAATCTTGTGTATTTTTGCATACGCTCTTTGAATTCTGAATTGAAAGCATTTTCAAACGTTGTTCTGAGTTTTGTCAAAATAGTCTTGCAATCAGTCTGAGAAATTATTTCTTTGGTAAGATGTTGTTCTAGTAAATCCAAGTCTTGAGAGAATGTTCTCTTGAAGATAGACATGGTACCAAAATCTTGTAAAGTTTCTGTGAGAAACTTGAATTGTGACTTGACTTCTCTAAGACTGTTCATGCATCTACTTCTTGAAAGTTGTGTCTTCTCTTGAACTTTAGAAGTTGCACACGAAGAAACTGTGTCATTGTGAAGAACACTTGATGTTTGAGTTTGCATATTGGTATTTGACATTTTGATGAAGTTGTGAATGGATATCGGATCTTAAGTGTTATGAAGTGTTGATTGTATTGTGGTGAGAGAGAATGTAATTAACTCCATGGGATTTTACAACTCTATGATTAAAACCGAGAAGGAAAAAGTTTGCTTGGCGGGATTTTTCAAAATCAATAGAAAAACCGTGAAATTAAAATTGACATATTTCGCTTGAGGGATTGCATATTTCGCTTGGTTAAAAGTTGCATGTTTCGCTTGAATATTCAAAACTTGTTTCGCTTGAAAAATCAAAACTGCATATTTTGCTTCAGTTTCTAGACATATTTCGCTTGAACAAAATCCTGCATATTTCGCTTGACTTGAAACATATTTCGCTTAAACTTAAATTTGCATGTTTCGCTTGAAATTCAACATATTTCGCTTGAACTCAAAAATGCATGTTTCGCTTGACATTCAACATATTTCGCTTGAATTCAATACTGCATATTTCACTTCAGCGGCTAACATATTTCGCTTAACATTATCAACATGTTTCGCTTCGACTTAAACATATTTCACTTGCAATTAAACCTGCATGTTTCGCTCAAATGTCAACATATTTCGCTTCACCTGCTTGTTTCGCTCATATGGCATACATGTTCTGCTTGAGGTCACTTTCTTGTGAGGGCCACTTTTTGTCTTCTTAATAAAACAACAAAACTAATGGTACTATGATCCTAAAATGGTGGATCTATGTTCCTATATTTGAACCGGTTAGGACCACTAGAAAAGTCAATAAGCCACCTCAATAAGCTCGAAATAAGCTTCAAATAAGCCCAAAATAAGCTTAAAACTAACAACAAAAAAATTCAAAACGAAGCTAAGAACCTAGTTAGAAGATCAAACAAATAGGACGTGTCTCTTGTGACTCATCTAAATCGAATCCAACAAATCACGTCGAGAAGAAAGAAAAAAAATAAGCCAAAATTAATAAGCTTAATAACAAACAACCTTAGAGCTTATCTAATTCATGAAATGACAACTAGATAAGGTGAAGAATCATGAAGACCAAAGAGAGAATAAGGTTAATAAGCCAATAAGCTCCAAGCTTTTGAACCGTAGGCTTATGAAGAAAAATAAGCCACGGTAAGCTTATCGAAACCACACAAATCAAACACTAAACACCCCTTGGCGAGTGATACCACATTTTGGACTTATAATAATCCTTCACAACAGATAAGCAAACTCAAATAAGCTTGAGATGAACCAGAAATAAGAAAGAAAGAAAAGGAAGAGAGAAAACTAGGAAGGTTAGATTAGAGAGAGAAAGTGGTGGATTACAAGTGTGAGAAATGCAACCAACACCCTCTCCATGTGTGGAGAGGGTTTCTTTTATACCCAAGCCTTTCTAGTAGGCGTGTGGGCTTGTAACTTGGGTCGGGCTTGGCATAACTTGGGCTTTGAGCCCGAAACACGGACAATATTAGATTACAATCCAAGCCTGTTAAACCCGACTAGCCTATTACAATACAAGACCTAGTTTGACTTTATAAGACCGATAACATTCTTGTTTGACTTAATATAATTAAGGCTAACAGTCTCGATGAGCTAGGGTTTAGTAAGAGAACCATTACTTAGATCCTAAGATAGATTATAATCAACATAAGGATGTGTTGATCCCAACTAGATCTTGCAAACCTTGTAAAAGGGTTAGTTGTATTGAATAGATTCAAGACAACTATGCTTGAAACTTTGTTGATACTAATAGTATGCGGAATCTACTCTTTAGTACTTAGAAGAATATGAATGTAATAATAAGCTGTGATGCAATAGAATGAGGGAACTATATAACCAAAAAGCTTCAATATTATTATTATGAATAATATGAGTACTCTGCCTAGTACTAGAGTTTACAACCTTGAAGCTACAAAGAAAGACTTGTTTTTTTAGCTCCTCTGATTCTATACCCTAGGACCCCCTTTTATACACCAAGGAGTCTTACAAGGCTTACAATACTTTCCTAAGATATCATGATCTTTTCTAAAAGCAAACGTAATCTCTTAAACAAATACATTAGAATCTAGTTTATACCACTAAGAAGAATAATAGTAATGTGTGTATGACAAACAAAATTACAATCAAAACAATAAGCTTCAATATATTAATACAAACACTCTATGATAGTGTTAGGGTTTACAACTTTGAAGCTATGACAATGACTCGTTTTTTGTACATTAAACTCTATACCTTAGGACCTCCTTTTATACACCAAGGAGTCCTACAAGACTTACAATACTTTTCTAAGTTATCATGATCTTTTAAACAAATAACTTATACATATCTTTTACAAAAATAACTCAATACTTATTTTTGTAAGTATTCTTGTTCTCCAATCCTTTCTCTTATCTTTATCCATCTGACAGTAGAAACTTTTCCAAGCAGTTGTAATCTTTTAGCAGTTTAAACCAGCAGCATTAACTTTTGAACTAGCAGCACTAACTAAATAGTAGTAACTCTAAGAATCATCTTGAAGTCTTTTAAACCTAACAATCCTCCCCTAAACTTGATGTTCATCTTCTGAATCTTCAAGTTTCTTCATTAAAAGTCTTCATCACTATCAGGAGGATGCATTCAAACACTTCATTGACCCTTTTCCTGCTTTGTCATGAGCTTGAGTAGTTGATAGCACATCTCATTCCAATGATCAACTTGAAGTTTCTTGTTGAACATATTTGTGATTGTTATTGGTGTGAGGGGATATCTTTTCTCAACTAACATAAAGATATGAAGATTTTTAAATCTTACAAAGTGCACTCCACAGGAATCAAACAGCTTCTACACAGACACTTTGTGTCCTTGTAAATTTCTCCATACATCACTTCTTATATCTGGTTTAAACATGACTTTTAAATCACCCCACAACACTCTTTCATGTTCATCTTCAGGCCTTGTATCACCATGCTTTGTTTTGACCAACTTTCAGAGTCACCGCTCCCGAAGCTACAACCCCCCTCCATCCCCCGCCCCTCTCCATTCCTGCTCCCCTTATACCAACCCCACCGCCCCCCACCCCCCTCCCCCACTCACTACATTCACTCGAACCCCCTCACCTCTCCCCTATACCTCACACCCCGCTACAGCACCCCACCCGAACCCCCCCCAGCTCTTTCCCACTGCCCTCTTCACCTCGTATACCCCAAGGCACCCCGAAGTCCACCACCCATAGCCCCTTCACACTAACTCCCTCCCCACTCCCCCACCCCTCATCGTCCCCCCAGCTCCCCTCCTTCCCTCCACGTAGACCCACCCCAAGCGACCCAAACGAGATCCCGCCCCCGACACGATCACAAACTCTACCCTCCCAGTCTGCCCTCCCCCCAATCCACACATAAGTGAGTTGAGTTATTATTCCATCCCCCTACTCCACATCAGCCCCTAAGCGCCACCTTCAACCAACCCCCGCCCGCCCTACCGTCCGCAATCACCCCCTTCCTCTCTTCCCCCCACATCCCCCACACATTTCCCTCCCCATCCGCCTTCCCCCCGTACCCCCCCTGTATCTAATGCCTCCGTGACGTCCCCCCCAACCTCCATATACCCATCCTCTACATCCCCCCACACTCTCTTCCCACCTACGCCCCATCCTCTCCCCTGCCCCACCTCCCTCCCCCATCCTACAACGCCTACCCCCTAATCAACTCCCACCCCACCCTCACTAACCCCTGAATACCAACCCTCCCCCCTCCGCCACCCCCCACCCATCCGACACCCACCCGAACTTCCACCAACACTTCTCTTCCTCTCCCCCCATTTATCTTCCGCCTCTTAACAACCGGCTCACCCCCCGCGCCCCCCGCCCACTCTCTACCTCACCCCCTTCCCCCTCAACCTCGTCCCCTCAAGCCCTCTACCCACCCCTGCCCCTCCCTCCCCTCCGCCCCCTCCCCCCCCCCCCACCCCCCCCACCCCCCCCATATCACCACCGATCTCACCTCCCCAACCCACTCCCACCTCCCTCCACCCCCTTTACCCGCTCACCACTCTCTCCCCCCCCACCTCCCCCTCCTCTCCATTCGTCCCATTCCCCTCATCATCGAACAACTACCCTCTCAACCTCTTCCTCGACGCCTCTATACTCCCCCCTTCCTCCGCCCACGCACCTTACGCCTCACTCCTTCCCCAATTCTCCACCATCCCCCTAAATCCATCACCCCCCCACACTACTAATTGCCCCTCCTCCCCACCCCTTACGCCCATCCTAATCTACGCCCAGATCCGACCCCGTTCCATCCCCCACCTCAATCACCCCTCTTCGCACCGACTCCTTAGCCACGCCTCTCACCACATTAGCACCCCTCCCCCCCCTTACCCCCACCACCACTCTATACCTCCGCCCACCCACATCCCACCACACCCCCTCACCAGCCGTGCCCCCCCCCCACTGTATTACTTTCCCCCCACCCCTTTCCCCCCACCCGCCCCCCCCTCAAACACAACCCCACTCACTATAACGCCCCCCTCCCCAGCCAATCCCCCCTCACACTCCCTCCTTTCGTCTCCCCTCCTCCTCCTCCACCTCTCCCATTTTACCCCCTCCCGCTCACCCAGCACCACCCACCTCTCCTCGCCCCGGCCACCCTTACTCCAACTAATCACTTCTCATCCCACCCACCCACTACTCCTGACTTCCCAAACCCATCCTACACACAACCCCTCCCGCATCTCCATCCCATTCCCCTCACCCCCCCCCTCTTCCCTCCCCCCCCCCCCCCCCCCCCACTCTCCTCGCATTCATCCCCGCCCCCACATCTATAAACCCTTCTCACCCCACACCCGACCCCCCCTCACCCTTCTCCCCCTCGCGTCGGTCCCCACCCTCTCCCTCCCATCTACCTCCACCGCTATTTCCATCCCCCATACACAAAGCTACCTACCTCCTTCCTCCCCCCCACCTGTCATCATACCGCACACCCCCATCTCTTCATCCCACAACCCACCCCCCTCCCCCCCCCCCTATCTCCCTCACCCCCCCCACCACCGCCTCCACCATCTACCCCTCCCTTATGCCCTCCCCTCCGATCCCACTGCGCCCCACACTCCTCCTCACCTCAACCCACGTCCCACCCTCCCCCCACCCGGCTCCCCTACTCTCCCCCATATACCAACTCACCCCCCCGCCCCCTTCCCATGTCCACGCTCACACCCCGCACGCCCCAACCCCTATCCCCAAAACTCGCCGCCCCCCCCTCTTTGTCCTCAATCCCGCCTTCCTCCGCATCCCTCACCCCACCCCCTTGCCCCTCGTTACCGCTGCACCCTCACACACCCCCTACTCCCGGTCTTCCTCCCTTTCCCCACTATCCCTCAACCTCCCCCCTCAGACCCACCCCCCTCCTCCGCCTCCTTACACCACTCCCCCCCCCCCTCTGGACCCCTCCTCCCTACCCCATCTTCATACACCCCCCCCACCAACCGCTCCCGACTGTACTCACCCCCCCAACCCTCTTTCCACCTCCTACATCATCTCCCCAGCCCCCACTCCCCTCCCGCCACCCCCCCCCGATCCACCATCCACGCCTCTCTCCCAACCCCCCTACCCCCCTACTCCCTTCACCCTCACCACCCACTATCCCCCACTCACTACCCCCCACTCCTACTCTCCCGCCCCCACCTCGTCTCCTCATCTCCCACACCCCCCCTCCACCCCCCCCCACAATCGACCCCCTCCACTCCCGCCCAGCCCCTGCCCATCCCTCTCTAGTCGCCGCCCACCGCACACCTCGCGACCCGCCCCCAACTTCCGACCCAACCCTCATACCTCCCCAATACGCCCAGCTATTCCTCCACCCCCAATCTCTCGGCCTCCCCCAAAATTCGTCCCCCTACCCCTTTCCCTTCGTCCGCACCCATCCCTCTCCAACCCACCCACCTTTTCCCCCCCTTCCCTACACACCTCCTCGCCCCCACGTCCAATAGATCCCCACCCCCCTCACCCCCGCTCCCGCACTACTCCATACCTAATTTACTCCCTTGCCCTACCTTCCCCTACGCTCCCATCCAGCTCACCCACCACCCACACCATCACCACCCCCACTTTGCAGTAATGAGGCGCATCTCACCCCTCTATCCCCCGGCCTGCCCCCCTCTACTCTACCCTCCACCGGCCCCCCCTCCGCCATTCCTTCACCCCCCTCCACCACAACCCTCCGTCCCCCCTCTTCATGCCGCCTACGCAACACACACCCCGCCCCGCCACCCCTCCTGCCCGTCCTCCCTTACCGCCCCTCCTTCCGCTCCGCCATTCCGTCCCAGCCGACCCCCCCCCAACTCACCGCCCTCTAAATGACCCACACAAAAACACTCCCCCTTTCATTCCCCCCACCCCTCCCTCGAACTCCACTTACACAAAATAGAATCCCTCCCCCTTCTACGGTACCAACCTTATCATATCCCCTCCCCTGGCCACCCCTCCCCTAAACTTTACACCCCAACACCTGCCACTCATCACCCCTCCAGCCGCACCCCCGCACACCCTGCTCGCGGTACTCCCCCCAGCCCGTCCCCCCTACCGGGGCGGGCGGCGGCGGGAGCGGGGGCCGAGCGAGACCTGATGCCCACCCTCCCCCTCGGCTAACCATATCCCCCCAATGAACTTCTTAGCCCTGTTCACCCCCTCTGTACCCATCCCCCCACCCTTCCCATCCTCCCCTCACACCATCCTCCATCCCCTCCCGCCCACTCCCACCACCCCCTCCGACCCCCGCGAGTCTCACTCCGTCCGTCGCCCCCCCCTCCGCACCCCCTGTACAAGCCCCGGTAATCTCCTCCCATCCGCTCCTCCCACCGCAGCCTGCTCCGCACCCTCACCCGCCCCCCCCGCCTCTCTACCACCTGCCCCCCACAGTAATCAACTCCCCAACTCTCCCCACCACTCCCCCTCCCGGCCTTCTTCCCACACATCTCAAGCCCCCCTTCCCGCCTCTCCCCGCATCTCACTCCACACCTCCCCAACCATCCCCAACCCCCTCCCAACCCCTCTATAACTACCACACACCCTCCACCCTATCCCCCGCCCCCTCCCCCATACCCCACCCCATCTCGCGGTCCCTCTTATTCCCCGACCCCGATCCCCTCCGTCATCCTTTCATCCCCTGCCTCCACACCCCCTCCACCCCTTCCCCCCCCTCCCATCTCCCCACCGCTCTCCCCCTCGCCCCCCTCCTCCCTCCCCCTCCCTTCTCCCCTCCCTCCTGCCCACCCACCGTCCCCACCCCTGACCAATACATCCTCTTCGAACCCCCCCATAGACCCCTCTCCCCCTCCCCACGTGTCACCCCGCACACTCACCCCAAACACCACCCCCACAACTCCTCCGCCCCAACCGACCGACCCCCTCGTCCTCTCACATCCCCCCCACCCCTCCCCTTCCCGTCCCCAAACGAGACTCTTCCTTCGGTACCAGCCCCTCAATCCGATCCTCCCCCTCCTTCAGCAGGCACCCCGTCTCCCCTGACCCTCTCCTCCCACCTCCATCCCTCCCTTCCGCCCACCTCAGAGCCACCCCCCGACCCCCCACCCCTATCACGCCCCCACTCCCCATCATCTCACGCCTACCACCCCTCCGCTAGCCCACCACCCCCCCCACGCCCTATCCCCCCCCCCGCCCCACCTTCCACACCTCCACCCATCTACCCTCTCCCCCTCCGCTCATCTGCCCACCCGCCCCCCACCACCCATCCCCCTTCCCTCCAATTCCACCTCTAGCCCAGCCTCAGCCGATCCCTCTCCCAGATTCCCCCCAACTCACCTGTATCACCGAATCCCTCTATCACTCGCTCCCCCAGCCCAGCCACCCGTCTCACTCTCTCCCCACAACACCCCCGCACCCCCCCCTCCTCCCATCAGCCCCTACTCACTGCCCCCCCCCCCCCCCCCCACCCGCACCCCTGTTGCCGCACACCATGCCACTCTGCCCACACCCATCCCTCCCACCCCACCCCCCCTCTTTCCTCATTGCAGCTCAACCTCCCACCACCTCGACACTCTGTCCCCTTGCCCCCCCCCCCTACCCATTCCACCCCCTGAGCCGATCAGTCTCTCCTCACTCCTATCCCTTTCATCGCTCCCAGCTGTCCCCCCCGCCCCACTCACTTTCCACTCCGTCCCCCGCCCACGTCGAAATTAACCAGTGCCCACTTCTTGCTCCCCCCTAACCGCCCCCAGCCTACCCATCACCCCTCCACACCCCCCGCTACTCCATCTCCACACCCCTAGCTCCCTCTTTCTATCCACCCCACGACTCACCTCGCCCCAGATCTACCTTCCACCCTCACACACCCCCCCACCACACTGCGACCCCCCGGTCCCTACTCGCTCCCTCTCCCTCTCCGTCCATAACCCCGACCACCGCCTTCTCCGCCCCCCCGCTCTCCCTTCCCCCTCTCAGAGTTACATCCCCCATCCCCGTCCCCCTCCACCACATCGCCACCCCCCCATACCCCCACCAACGCGACCCACCTCACGCTCACCACCCCAACCTTTCAGATAAAATCACCCCCCACTCACTTTCCCCCCAATACCCACTTTACTAATACAATCCCAGCTCAACCCTCACCCACACATTCCACCAAATAATAACCTAATCTAATCTCAACAACACTAAACGATAAACAACACACGCAGTCACTGCCATACATAATCCTCATTATAATATGCAAAATCAAGATTTTCCCCAACAACCTCAATCATCACCAAATAAAACATACTTTCCTCCAAAGAAACTCAGCCTAGAACATCGAGAGTTAACACCCATGAAGCAACAAAGAAATGCACATGTTATTTAAAGCCTCATAATTCTATACCCAAAGACCCCTATTATATACAACCACAGAGACTAACCCTATCATACAAAACAATCCAATATGAAAACATTAATCTAATCTACAACTGCAAACTGTCAACTTGTAAACAAATACACTATATCATATCTTTTACAAAATAACTGAAACTTATCTTTCGTAAAGTATACTTATGTTACTCCAAACAAGTCCAAAACTCATTGACTTACGTTGCCGACATTATCCTTCTTACAAAATTAACTCTGTCAAGCAGATGAAATACCATTGCATCAATAACAATTGTACCATCAGTACTAATAGAACATAATCAGTAGTAACATAAGTACTATCAGTACAAAAATAAACTAACAGTAGTATATTAAGTAACTAGCATTATCTTACTTTTACAAAAGCTACGCACTAACTACTTAGCATATATTTCAGATCATTCAACTCAAGAGCAGTCTAACTTCAATCCTGCAGCAGTAAACTTATACAAACAGTACTAAATTATACTAACAGTAGTAACTCATAGTAGTAACTTTATACTACCATTACTAACTACTTAGCATAATTTTCATTATATACCTGAGTAGTAGTAACTCTAAGAATCATCTTGAAGTCTTTAAGTCCCAACAATCCTCCCCTAAACTTGATGTTCATCTTCTGAATCTTCAAGTTTATTCATTAAAAGTCCTTCATCCTATCAGGAAGATTCTTTCAAACACTTTTGACCAATTTGCTGTTTACCATAACTAGAGTAGTTGATAGCACATCTCATTCCAGTAATCAGCTTGAAGTTTCTTGTTGAGTATATTTGTGATTGTTATTGGTGTGAGGGGATATCTTTTCTCAACTAACATAAAGATGTATAGATTTTGAAATCTTACAAAGTGTACTCCACTTTAAGTTAAAAAACAAACTTCCAAACAGTCACTTTGTATCCCTGTAGACTCCTCCATATTTCACTCTTTATGTCATGCTCAAACATTACTTGCAGATCACCCCAAAACACTCTTTCATAATCATCCTTTGGCCTTGTATTCCCATATTTAGTTTTCACCAACTTCCATAGAGTCTCTAGGTCTTCTCTACTAATGCTTTGAAGCATCCTAATCATTGATGGAATATCTATTTTTACTTCATCATCTCTATCAAAATGATAAAATCCCTCTAATCCTATCTTTAACAATCTTATCTTCAATCAAGTTATTGGGAGGTTTCGGTAGTTATGAGGATATAGCATCAATTGCTATTTCCTTATCATCTTAAACTACCTCTATATGTTTTTTCATCTCAGCTTCATCATCTTCTTCAGCTTCTTCATGCTCATCTGTCTTTTTATCATCCTTCATTCTTTATCTTTTAGAAGATTTTTGTTTCTGCTCTTTCCCTTCTCTTTTCTTCCCAAGTGATATCTTTATGCGCCTTAGCTTTACTGTTCAACGTACTTTCTAGCGTTCTTTGTCTTACTGATTCCCACTATCCTCCTCTGTTCTATTAGAACTTTCTTCTGTTCCTTTCTTTGCTTTTCACCAACCGCCAAATACCGAATCCGTAGGAATAAAAGAATTTAACCTCTTCATAAATTCAATTTTCATTATCAAACAACTTCTGGATCTCATCATAGCTCTTGCTCTTCAACTAATTATATTTGTATCCACCCATATTTTTGAGAAAGGTATACATTAGATTTCACTTTTGAGCTTTGGTTGGTGGCTTACTTCTTTTCTCTTCAGCTCTAAGTTTTGCAAAGTGTTTCTTTCTTTTGTTTATGAGATTTACAAACAGTCTTGATCTTTCTTCAATGGTTATCTCTCCTTGTTCTTCTATTTGTAGCCTTTGAGCTAATTCAAAATCTGCCTCTATCATAGCTTGTTTTTTATCACATGATTCAATCAAGTATGTTGGCTTCCTCTTCTTTTTTCTTGCAAGCCTTTCATCTTAAATGAGTTCACACTTGTAGTTAAGCCCCTTTTCCAGATTTCTAGCCATTTCTCATCAAGAGCAAATTGATCGTTTTTCTTAATGGCACAACAGGTTCATCCCACTTATCTTTTGCAATTTTATCCTTGATGCTTATAGAAGAAACTGATGTTGTTGATCATGTAGTAATTTCACCCAGGTCATCACTAAATGTAAATGCCTTTAGCTATGGGATTATAAAGTGTTGTTGTTGCTGTACCTCTGTACTGGCTCTTGTATCACAACCTTAAATTTCGGCACTACTACAATTAAGCCAATGTTTGAGCGAATTGGAACAACTCTACTTCAGTTATAAACAGGTGATGGTTGTAGCAGAGAAAGTAGTAGATGTGAGCAATAGTACTAACTTCGTTTAAGGAATCACATCTTTGTCATTTTTCGATCAAATCGATTTCAATCCATAACTTCAGTTACCAAAAAATAATTACCTGTATCAAATATTTCTGCATCATCTGACCTCCCCTGGGTTTCATCAACTAAAGAAACATCAGCATCCTTGTCAATGTCTTCAATACTCCTCCCCTGATTGGATGCATCCTCCTAAGCACCCAAACTATCATCATCTGAGAAGTGTATAATTTGTGTGGCACCAACCTTGTACAGTCTCTTGAATTTATGAGTTCTTAACCCTGCTTTCTTCTCTAACTTTTTAACTCTCAGCTTCAAATTTATGATTTCCTTAGCTTGAGCAGTCTTAGTATGTTCTAGGTCAAGGACTCTCTCAGACAATTTGGTATACATATCCATCAATTCAATGAGTTTCTGTAATGCCCCGACCCAAAAGGGTAGAAGTATTACAAATATGGTGTGACATCAAAGGCATACATAATCATAACACAAGCATAAACAGCAGAAGTCTCAAATAAATAACCAAAGGAAAATAAGTCAACATGACTTAAGGTACATAAGTTCTTAAAGGACAGACATATCCAAACGAAATAACCAAAATAACGAATGTCTCGAAAAGCAACAAATCATATATCAAAACTAAGATCTCTAGGGTAAGTCCACACTCAACACTCATATCCCAAAAAAAAAACCCCAGCTCCTAGCTTAGATACCTGCCGCAGGAAAAGAAAGTGGGGCTGAGCTTACAAAGCCCAGTGAACAGATATATATATATAATCGAACACAAAAGATAACGGATATCAAAGGATACGATATAAGGTATAAAGGATATCATAAGACA
>BQNB010018263.1:56226-68574 GCA_026074375.1 Tanacetum coccineum
AGTGCATCATTCTGCGTAATGTTGAACCAATCAAGAATTCAAGATCATAAGCACACATGAAGAGGATCCAAAAATATTCACGTGCACCAGCATTCTTCCTTTTATATGTTTCTCATTAACCTATGTTGACTTGCGTTATTTGTTTTTTGTTTTTTTGAACGGCGGATTTTATTGAAACAAAAAGACTAGCAAGAAGCTAGAAATTACAAAGTAACAAGATGCGAGTTTTTAACTCAATCTACCCAACTAAAAGACTTTTTACATCTATGTTTACACCAAATGAAGGATCGGGTGACTACCTCCTCAAATATAAGCGTCTTCGAAGGACAAGCCGAACAAAAAATGCTCTTGTTACGGAAATTTTAAATGTACCACCACAAGACATAACAAACGCCTTCGAACAACTCTTTATGTTTAGAATGAAGACGGATACTCAACAACCATTCTAACCATTCATCATAAGAGGAAACCATCACGACATCAATCTCCCACCAAAGCAAAACCTTGCGAAATATCTCTCTAGATATAAGGCAAGTAAAGAAAATATGGCTAGATGATTCCACATTCTTTTCGCATAAAAGACATAAAATCGACTTAATATTTGTTGCATTATTTGTTGCATAGACAACTATATTGGCTTACAGTAAAACAAACGCGTAAACGTGTGTAAGGTTTCACGTTCCACGTTCAAGGGATAGTTGAAGGAGGACGAGTTAGTGACTCGTATGTATGCACGTCGTATGTGTGCACGTCATATGTGTGCAGCTTGACCGAGATATCTACGTGACCTCGTTACCATTTCTCCTTTTTTTTCATTACCATCTCCAAAATGTGTACCAACTACTTACTGTGGTTTTAACCCAAATGTGTACCAACTACTTAGTGTGGTTTTAACCCATGTTGACTTGCGTTATTTGTCACATAAGCAACTATACTGGGTTACAATGAAATAAAAGCGTAACGTTTAATGTTTTTCTCGTTCAAGGAGGACGAGTTAGTGACTCATACAACTTGATCGGGGTTTCCACGTTACCATTCTCCCTTTTCCATCTCGGAAATGTGTACCTACTAACTAGTGTGGTTTAAACGTGAGACCTCATGTGAAGACATTAGGGTACTTGACCACTAGGCCACCTTTGGTGGCTATTGGCTTACCATAAGAACATACATATTTGTTCTGTGATCAAATACAGCATTTACAAATAAATTTCAAGCTTTTTACAAATAAATTTCAAGCCTTTTGAGCCAAGCTCAAGTCAGCATCTTAAAAAAGTTCATCAAACTGTGAAGCCGAAGTCAAGACTAGCCTTTGTTGGTCAAGCTTGAGCCCGACCTGACATGTTTGCGTCCCGGTGACATGTTCATGATAGAAACCATAGCGGGTACTATTACAAACGTATTTATTGACCCAAAAATCCATTGGTGATTTTGTATTATCATATGCTAGAGAAATTTGCATCTAAGGAAGATCAAGTTGCATTAAGGCTTGTGAAGGATATATAATCCGTATATTTTATTTTACATTTTCCCTCTCATTTCTAGACAAAACGTGTTTTACACAATGGGGAAACACACGATAATAAGATCAAAATTTGAGGAAAAAGAAATCAAAAGATTTGAGACAGGTTAAATCTTAATTTCGGTGATCCATGCCAAACTGGTACCTTCTGTTTCCCTTGTCATTAAAAGCATACTCAAGTCTAAGAGGCCCTAACGGAGACGCTACACGTATACCAACTCCATAACCGTATCCACTTCCAGCCTTTTGCCTTGCCCCAGCAGGATCCCCTTCGATACACAAAAGACAAGTTTCATTACAATATACTTGCCACTAGAAGTGGCAAAATGAGTGGGCCAAACGGGTTGGGTCGGTCAAAAATAGGTTTGTGTCATCAAAACTAGCAAATATTATACTGTACATCTCAAAACAAGTCACGAGTCGGGTTAAGCCAAAACACGTCTTCAAAACTTATTTATTTATAGGCAACCAGTGTCATTCATAATTATAAATAATAATATGATTTAATCAAAAACAATTTTTTAAATTAACGACTTGCAAGGTTTTATTGGTAAAAAAATACCTATAGCCAACTTTTGTCCCATTATTATATGTTCGTCCCATTTAACCCCGTCTATTTTTAGTTAGATAAATTTTTTTTTTGGGTAACCATGGTTTCCGACCTTTTGGCCGACTAATCCACGGGGTTTGAACCCACAGCCAAATCGACCCTTAAGAGATAAATTCAACCCAAATCGACCCCCTTTATAAGTAAATATTGCCCAATTTTTTTCATAAACGATGAAATGGTGCACTAGACCATAATGTCACAAGGGATTACCAGGAACGGTCGAGCCTGATCCAAGATCAGTTCCATAGTCGGCAAATACTGCTCCTCCTACTGGTCCCATCTGCAAGGTGAATCATATATATTGAAAAACTAGTTGGTTACCCGCGCATAGCGGACTTGCCACTAGAAGTGGCAAAATGAGTGGGCCAAACGGGTTGGGTCGGTCAAAAATAGGTTTGTGTCATCAAAACTAGCAAATATTATACTGTACATCTCAAAACAAGTCACGAGTCGGGTTAAGCCAAAACACGTCTTCAAAACTTATTTATTTGTAGACAACCAGTGTCATTCATAATTATAGATAATAATAATATGATTTAATCAAAAACAATTTTTTGAATTAATGCCTAGCAAGGTTTTATTGGTAAAAAAAAATACCTATAGCCGACTTTTGTCCCATTATGATATGTTCGACCCATTTAAACCCGTCTATTTTTAGTTAGATAGGAGTAATTTTTTTTGGGTAACCATGGTTTCCGACCTTTTGGCCGACTAATCCACGGGGTTTAAACCCACCGCCAAATCGACCCTTAGACCATAATGCCACAAGGGATTACCAGGAACGGTCGAGCCTGATCCAAGATCAGTTCCATAGTCGGCAAATACTGCTCCTCCTACTGGTCCCATCTGCAAGGTGAATCATATATATTGAAAAATATAAAGGGGAAAGAAAAGTAGAAGTATCCAAAAAACAAAGATATGAAAGAAAGCCACAATACGAAGAAAAAAAATTGATTGATTACCCACCAGAGGAAAAGAAAATTCACCACTACCAACCGCATAAGATCTCCCAGACCCAATATCACCTTCTTCATACCCTCTAACACTATTTATTCCACCGATCGGAAATGCTTCGTGGGGAGGAAAGTTACCAACAACATGACCACCCGATAAACTGTATTTTTTAATAAGTAAACAAATTAACAGAGATACAAAACAATTTTTGACTATAATGCATACGAGAATTCGCATAGAACATGTTACCTAAAATTAAGGCGAGTAGGGCCAAATACGAAGCCTTTCCGTGCACGGCCAGTGACTCTATTGAAAGCTAGCCACTCTGACCATACAGGAAGTCCTTGCTCCATAGTAACTACTAGCTGCAAAACAACCGACCAAGAGATTCTGAAATAACAGTGAGGCTAGAAAGAGAAAAGGTTCACAAGTTTTACCATTGAAGAACTTGGGTCACTAGAACCAGTATAAACACTTTCAACTTTGGCTAGTACCATGTCATCATAATTATTACCACTGCAGCAAAAAAAATATATGTAAAAAGTCACGTTTGACCGGTACCTATCATAGCTCTGATTAAGATAGCTTCAATACCTAGCTGTTAGGGGGCAGTTATGAAAGTCTCTTATCATGGGATTCCCTTTATCATCACGAGCACCAGCACGCTGTAAATTGTAACTTCTAACTGGTAAGTCTCTTGTCAGTATATTTTTATTCACGGAAGTTCTAAAAATACCTGAAAAATAAGCCCTGCAGTCCCACTCTACATTGGTCTGAGAGGGCGGGTGTACTCGATGCCAGCTGTAAGCCGTCAGATGGTCGGGCTACTGTTGTTGGGAATCAATAAGCTAGAAATTTGCTTAAATGCTACTTAATTTGAGATAAAACTAGAATAATCCCTCATATCTAACCTAAAAGTAATAATTTTACAACATATGCAAATGAGCTTCTCATTATTCCTTTACCTACTTACAGTATTTTTCACATAATAAACAAATTCACACACTATTTCCCATGCTTATCTGCTTCTGCTTCAGTGAAACTACACTACAATTACATCAAGTGTAAATAAGTGTGTCAATTCTATAATTCACACACTATTTCCCATACTTTCTCAAACAAACACAGTATCTCATTTATCTTATTAAAACACTATCTCCTACTGATTATTCCACGTCAGATAATAACAATTAAAACACAACTATCAATTAGATTCAGTAAAGCCGATTCTCATTGTCTGCTTACTTGCAGCCGGCACTCGGTAATAGTTTCAACAACAACATCCATTCTTATTATCTAACTACTAAACACTATTGGAGTGTTTATCGTTTAGACTTTAGATTATGATGCTTGTTTGGCACCGAGAGCTTTTCTTATTTTATTTAAATATTCCTATATGAAATGCTGATAGAAGAAGCAGTTAAGCTTTACGTCGTATTACACTTCACTAGGTTACCAAACACTTTGTTACTGATAGATGTTAGCAGTTAGTTAGATGTAGTTGTTTGTTTTATATAAGCATTGATTAAACAGATGTATTTGTAACTATAAAGTGTAAAATGACGTAAACGCCATAACAAATAGAAGTGTTTAAATACAATCCAAAAGCTAAATGCTCATTGCCAAACAAACATTATATCCTAAACGCTCTAAAAATCTCGTCACCAAACACAGCCTATATGTGGGGCCCTATGTAACTATAACATTTCGCCTAACTATGATAAACAGCTGTATCTATAATTATAAAGTGTAAAATGATGTAAACAATTCTTTTATTAGCATAACAAATAGAAGCGTTCGAACAAAATCTAAAATCTAAACGCTCATTGCCAAACAAGCATACCTTGAGAGTTGCAAGACCTACTACATAGTTTACGGAAATATCAATGATGAAAGTAATTTCCTGGCAAAGTTACAATACATGAAGCCATAATGAGATCACATACCCACTAGAAATTCCACCACCAGCTGAGACGCCTCCACTTACACGTTCGACTGCATTAATTGTTAAGTCCACCTTCCCAGAGTCTGTAGGTAATACGAAAAAAGTTAATTCATTAGTCCATAAAAATAAATTTCCGATTGATAATACACAGGCCCACAATACTGAGGTTACTGATTAAAAAAACAAAAATTGTTTTATAATGAGTGCAAAAAAAAAAAAAAAAAAATCATGCAAAAGTTACCAATTACCTTACCCACCTTACTCCTGCTGGCTGTGGAACAATGCTAACATCCTCCATAATACCCATTGCTAGCAATGTATCTACATCTCTTTTAGCTTGAAGCATGCTATACACCTAATACAAATATTAACATTAAATTATACAAAATACCATATAGTTTGCCAGAAAAATTATGTATAGGCAGAAAACCCTTAGCCTAATACCTGACCCTTTTTGGTGTTGAGTTGTCGAAGTATTGTTTCTGGTCTTGTCTTACCCGTAGTTGGCTCACCACTGAATCACACAAGCAACACATTTTAATATAAATTATAATGTGTAAAAAATTGTATAAGGAAATCATTACTTAATGAGCAGAATAAAGATTATACGCTTACGTTTTACTAAGAAAACGTACGGATATATTGTTGACCTCTGCTTCCGACACTTGTAACCTGAGAACTCCCCCAGAAAGAATCTCTACTCCAGAAACCTGATGATTCATTACCAAATAAAAAGTCAGCAAAAATTAAAAATAAATTTACAGTCAAATGAACAATGCAATTACAGAAGAACAAATGGCAATGAAATCGAATGCTAACCAATCCAAAAAGGCCACGCTCCATATACCACCCATTGATGGAGCTTATAACTTCATCTAACTTTCTGATATTAACAATTTTTCCTGCATAACTTATCAAAAATTCAATTAACAATAGAAACTTACAATGCTTCAAAGTCCATGTCGTGTTGACAGCAAGTCAGTAATCATACCATATGAACTACGGAACTTATCCTCCACAAACTTTGTAGGAAGAACGTTGGCTCCTTCACAGACCAGCCCTTGGAAATCTTGGTTTGGTTCTACCTTATGCCAAAATATGTAGTGTAAGTATTAAGTAATGCTATCACGCCAAAAGGTATTACAATAGAACAACGATATTAGATATGTGTGTACATTGGCATTTAGGCAACCTTTTTTATCCTTTTACAACGGTATTCTCACATGTATGAATTCTGCATAATTTACAATTCACAATATATGTAATAAACTCCTTACAGCCCCTTAATGCCACGAATTAGCTAACCACGTACGTACCATCATTTTCATAACTTGCTTTTTAGTTCTACTTTCTCTTTTGGTCTAAAGAGCAAACTCGCACACCCTCTACCCTTGTTCTAGTCGGGAACTCGACAAGAACCACTTGGTTAATGTGCATCACTGAATCGTATATACACATTAGATACTGCTAAACCAAAAGCCTATTGGTTGTTTTTCAATGTCTATATTATTATGAAATTCAAATATAGTTTAGAGCTAGAAAACAATATCGCGTCCTTAAATAGGTTTCTATCCAAACATGTATACGGACTAAAAGTCTGTTTGTAAAGTATTGCTTATTCAACCATAAATAATAGTTTTAGAAGATTATGTGTGGTAAAGCTGGGAGGTATTTTTGGATTACGCAAGTATGCAGTTTTTAGTGTTTGGTTAAAGTGTTAAACCAAACCGCTTCTACTTATATTGGGGCTCAATAAGCTAGAAATTTGCTTCATTCAAAATGCTTATTTATGATAAAGCAAGAATATACCCTCATATCTAGCCTAAAAGTAAAGATTTTACAACATATGCCAATGAACTTCTCGATATTCCTTTATCTACTTCATGTGTTTTTCACAAAATAAACAAATTTACACACTATTTCCCATGCTTATCCGCTTCGGCTTCAGTGAAACTACACTAGAATTACATCAAGTGTAAATAAGCGGGTCAATTCTATAATTCAGTGGATCATTATTCTAGTGATCATATCACTAATTTTTAATAGATAATCATAGTATTAGCAAAAAAGTAAGCAAACCCAAACACCCTACGGGTAAAAGTATCTGATTACTAACGGTCAGTTTTGGGAATCAATTTACCTGTAATTGCAATAACACCTTTCTGTTTATCAAATTACTTTAGAGGCCATTTTACATAAACCTTAACCAATCATACTTCTCAACGAAACACAGTATCACATTAAAACACCATCTCTTACTGTCCATATTCCAACTATTTCATGTCAGATGATAACAATTTAAACACAACTATCAATTAGATACAGTAGAGTGATTCTCATTGTCTGCTTACTTACAGCCGGTACTTGATAATCAATTTACGTGTAGCTTCAACAACAACATCCAATCTTATTATCTAACTACTTAACACTATTCGAGCGTTTATTGTTTAGATTATGATGTTTGTTTGGCACCGAGAGTTTAACTTTTTAATTTTATTTATATGTTCCTATATGAAATGCTGATAGAAGAAGCATTTAAGCTTTACGTCGTATTACACTTCACTATGTTAGCAGTTAGTTAGATGTAGTTGTTTGTTTTATATAAGCATTGATTAAACAGATGTATTTGTAATTACAAAGTGTAAAATGACGTAAACGCCATAACAAATAGAAGTGTTTAAATAAAATCCAAAAGCTAAATGCTCATTGCCAAACAAGCATTGTATCCTAAACGCTCTAAGAATGTCGTCACCAACACAGCGTATATGTAGGGCCCTATGTAACAAGTTTGTTTCGCCTGGCTATAAAAGTTAGATTAGATATACACCTATATCTGTAATTATAAAGTGTAAAATGATGTAAACGCTTCTTTTAAAGCGTTTGAACAAAATCTAAAAACTAAACGCTCATCGCCAAACAAGCATTATATTCTAAATGCTAAACGCTCCAAAAACCTCGTAGCCAAACACATCCTAAATGCCAGGCCCTATGTGACAAACTTCTTATTATAGAGGCGTTGTACTTATAATTCATGCAAGTTTTAGAAACCGTGGTTAATGTGTAGCATTTCACCAAGTTACCTAGTTTTTGTGTTAGTTCTAGAACTGTTTTATCATTTTACAAGTTTTATTCATCTTGCTCCACAACTGGTTCAGAACTTGGGAGCTTTCACAAAACTGTTCTATCAAAGCTCTATAGCTCTTATCGAATTTGTCGATCATCTTTTGCAAGCCAATAATCAGAACGAGGTGCCTCTTATTCCTAGAGATGAGCTTCTGGATCACATTAGGACATTAAGGTTTGCTTTCAGGACGATCCACCAGCGTATTCGCGCTAGAAGGTTTCCTGTTAACCTTTCACAGCTTTGGGCCTATATAGGTCTCCCCATCAGAGAAGTCTCAGCCGATTTAGGCAGTATCTTTTTGACTTTCAATCTTTTATGTTTAAAATGATTACTGTTGTTAAATTGATTTGAAAATGCTGTCATAGCGCAAATGTAAATGCCACTAAAAATGTCAGCATGATGAGCATTCCAGGATAAGTAGCGAAACGATCTTCTGGCACTTACCTGTGTGCTGAAAATTCCTTAGAAAGTCCCGAATGTGGAATTTTCAGCACAGTTAAGTGCCAAAAGATCGTTTATTGCAAAAGATCGTTTCGCTACTTATCTTGGAATGCTCAGTTATGACATCATGCTGACATTTTTAGTGGCATTTACATTTGCGCTATGACAGCATTTTCAAATCAATTTAACAGCAGTAATCATTTTAAACATAAAAGATTGAAAGTCAAAAAAGATACCGCCTAAATCGGCCGAGACTTCTCTGACGAGGAGACCTACATAGGCCCAAAGCTGTGAAAGGTTAACAGGAAACCTTCTAGCGCGAATACGTTGGTGGATCGTCCTAAAAGCAAACCTTAATGTCCTAATGTGATCCAGAAGCTCATCTCTAGGAATAAGAGGCACCTCGTTGATTATTGGCTTGCAAAAGATGATCGACAAATTCCATAAGAGCTATAGAGCTTTGATAGAACAGTCGAATGGAAGTTCGTTGTGTTGTGAAAGCTCCCAAGTTCTGAACCGGTTGTGGAGCAAGATGAATACTCTCAAACTCCATGTGCAATGAAACTTGTAAAATGATAAAACAGTTCTAGAACTAACATAAAAACTAGGTAACTTGGTGAAATGCTACACATTAACCACGGTTTCTAAAACTTGCATGAATTATAAGTACAACGCCTCTATAATAAGGCATTTTTCGCCGAATTAATTATACAACTCCACATAAAAAGAAACAATACCTGAAAAACTAAACGAATACCGTCACGAGTATCAACAGCAACAGGCAAACACGAGCTAAAATAACCACTACCAATAATCCTATGCACATCTTCCTGCACTTCACGCACAGTCAACGCCGAATTCGGCCTACACGTCTTCAACGCCTTCACCGCTTCCTCAACTAAATCCTTCCGTTCCAGCTCCTCCCCGTCCTTATTCCTCACCAAAACCTCACTTATCAAAACTCTCTCATCGTCATGCCTGCTCACTCTCGACTGAGTCAACTCGGTTGACTGAGTCAACTCGGTGGTGACGTCATTGTTGTTGAGTGATAACGAAGCTGAACAAAGTAAAGGTGAATATGAAGGTTTTGTTAGTTTGGGGAAACTATGTTTGGAAATGAAGTGAGTGAGTGAGTGTTTGGTGTTGGTGATGAGTGATGAGATGTGGAGGTTGAGGTCGGCGAAGAGCGGTGGTTTGTGGTGGTTGTGACGGTGGTGGAAGGTGGTGAAGTGGGGGATTTTGACGGAGGATGATCGGAATTGGAACGATTTGTTTTCCGGCATTGTTTTTACGGTGGTTTATGGCTACCGGAAAACCCCTGTAACTGAAGTTAGGTGTTAGGGTTTTGAGTAGGTGTTGGAATTTAGGGGGAAATGTTTTATGTGATTTTCTGGAAATGATACTTTCAGACTAGGGCCGAGATCGAAAACCGAATCAAATAGAAAAATATAGTCTCTCAAAGGTTCGGTTTTCGGTTCTCCTATATATTTATGATTTTCAATTTCTGTTCAAACCAAAACCAAGGAAAACACACCTAAACCGGATAAACCAAATCGAATGGACCCGACACAAAACCGAGTTGAATCGAGTCGCTTCAGTTCGATTCTCGGTTCATGTTTTTCGCAAAATCAGTTTTCGATTATGTTTCTAATGCTAAATTATAATGAAAAATTTAAATTGATGGAAAAATCTCAAACTTCAAACATTTATAGGGTATCGAGTTCTTTAAAGGTTAAGTTGTTTCTTAGGAATAAGAAGAGTATGGAGTAAACTCAAAACCTATTTTTTCTACACGCTTCCTTTTTCAGGCTTCACAAACACGTTTTCGCTCATATAATAGGCGGTCGGAGACTATCCACAAAATTACACCATGTGAGGAACGAAGCTTGTTTTTGCCTTTTAAGTTTGTCAAAGGTAAAAAGAACATGAAAATTGAATTCAATCAAAAACAAGGTTAAACGCGTGATGTGGGTGACTCGGCGATTTCATCTTGAGTTTGTTCTTATGGTACATGTGCAGTTAGGGGCTAATCAAGGTCTGAAAACAGGATTTTACTGACTAAGACCGGACCGGACTAAAAACTAATTTGATCTAAAGCATAGGACTGAGGATCGGACCGAAATGTTCGGTCTATGTATGGTTCAGTTTTTTAGTCTGGTCCGGACGTCCGATCCAACAAACATAATGGCCGGTTTTGTATAAAACCGGACCGAAGACAGATTATGAGAGAAATGGTGGACCGAGGATCGGACCGAATTATGTTATGTCTCGTTTTTCTGTCTAGTTCACGGTCTATTATTTAGATCTGCCCTCTTATGATGGAGCTTTATCTAGATCAGAATTACAACCAGACTACGAGGGTGTTTATCAAATTAAGTGGTTTGATGATTTGTGGATATTTGTTTTGGAGCACAGTGTATTGTGTGCATGGGGGGGTGCTTTAGGACTATTATGTTTTTATAGATGTATTGCGTGACTTCCTAATATGTGTGAAAGGTTATCTCCAAGTTTTTCTTGGTGGGGCGACTATTAACAGTGTTGATATAATTGTTCTTTGTATAAGGGGGTATTGTTGGGACCTTCGAAACGTTAGTGAAATACGTGGGGCTTTGGGGGATGGGGTATGCGTTGTAGATTTTGGGTATTTAGATGGGGTGTTTCGGTAGGTTTTGGCTGGGGCAGGGGGTGGTGTGGGTTTGTGCGATATCTCTTTTTAACAATAAACACATTCATCTAACAACCTTTTGTAACAACTTTTTGTTATGTGTCATTTTTTAACTAAAAAATCACCTTTGTTTTTAAATTGAAATATCTTTTTATCTATTTATTTTTTTATGATTTAATTTCATCATATTTTTTAAAACTTTGTGTTATTTAATTCAACATCCATTTAATATATTTTTATTAATTTTTAGTTTATTAATTATTAATGCTTCCGAAACCGCTGCTTTGCGCGGGTACTATCTAGTCTAATTTAAAGTCGTGTACATTTTAAACAAAAATTCTCAAACAACGTTTAAACTTGTTTGATTTTGAAAATATTATTGCTTTCATTATAAACTGTATGTATCTTACAAATGCATTTCGATAAAAACAGGTAATAATTATACAATGCATCATTTAAATGTCGTCTTTGCCTTCTTCATATATTTTGACCGGTTAAAATTCAAAAAGAAACACTTATTTTGTGATAAACTGAAACAAGAATGTGAACATTTAATTTAAAGCTTGTATTAATTCCGTTCTAAACAAAATTAATCCTTAAATCAATTGATTGATCTGCTGGATTTTAAGTGTATCGTGATTTTAGGAAGGAAAAGGAAACACGAAGGGCAAACTCGATCGAGGAAAATGTTGAATGTGTAATGTAGATGACTAGATTGATGTCGGGTCAAGTATTTTGATCTATATTACGTCGTCTACTTTAAGTTGCGTATCTAAAACATTAGTATAATACATGCGCAGTTGTAGTTATCCGTCTTTGTATAGATAATATATCGTGTCTTATGAACTTTTCTTTATTAACTTTTTTATTTAAGCTTATAAACTTCATAAACTCGTAAGCTCAAACAAATAAATTCATAAGTCTACAAAAATAAGCTCATTGAGCCTATCAAACGTTCAAAACTTGGCCCTCTTTCCTTTTTCATATAACCAATTTTCCAAATTTTTTATGATAAGTTTACGAGATTTAAGTTCGTCGTTGTATAAACATAAGGCATAAATGCCTTCCTTTTTAGAGTTTGACGTGATCA
>BQNB010018264.1:0-13360 GCA_026074375.1 Tanacetum coccineum
TGTGAGTAATGACAGTCTGTGTGGCTTGTCATTCTAGAATTCCTATATCTGCAAAAAATGTGCATTCCTCCTCATGTAAAATTTGACCACTTGCTTGAGCTTGAACCAACAACACTTTATCCTTAAACCATGAATCATCCCATTTCGTCCTTGGTTTAGTGAATTGTTTGGACATGTGTCCTTCCCCTTTGCAGTTATAACATGTAACAATCCTCTGTTTCTCCGAATTATTCGCACTTGCTCCTGGAGTAAAAGTTCTTGTAGTACCCGCAGCATAAAAAATTTGTCTCCCCTGAACTGGTTGTACAGTTACTCTTCCTGTAACATTCCGTATTTAAGCTCACTATTTACTCCGAGCTTTATTTCTATTTTCACTTTTTTAAGCAAAGTCATTAATTTTACGTTTACCCAATTTAGTAAGATTTTCTCGTTTTAGCTTTGCGTAAGCCGTATTTAGGAATCTATTCCGTCTTCGCATCTTAAGTGATTTAATAATCTCATAATATCCCCCGATGATTATAATTTTCCTCATTTTCATTTTCCGTTGTGTTTCGCGTTTACGAAAATTTCTTGCTTAAAACTCGCGTTTTACCTTAAAACCTTACCTTTACTTAATTAATCTTACACCACACTTTAAACTAAATACAACACAAATAAAAATAAAAAAAATAAATATTTTTACAAACCCAAGGCCTATGGCCGGTTTACCCAACCCAACACACCACCCTTTTCTCTTTTCTATAACATCTCATCATCACTTTTTCATTTTCCATACATGCAAAACCTTTCACTTCTCAAAATCTCAAAATTTCTCTCCTTCCTTCTCCATTCTTGCTGCTGCCGAACACCATAGCACCACCACCACCATCCTCACAAAATTTTCCTACTCCTTTTATCCATTATAACACCATCCTAAAGCCTCTTGCAAAGTTTGGTGCAATTTCTTGAAGATTTGAAGAAGTTAGGGCTTGTTTCTTGAGGTTTTCTTGAAGGGTTTGATTGGGGTTTTGTTGGAAGAGTATTATCATCATTTGAGAAGGGTTAGAAGCTTGTAAACCTTGGGTACTTTGGTTCGAATTCAGCCCTTGTGCAAGAAGGGTGTTCTTGTTTTGATTCTCTAGCCTTAAACTTTCTTTTGTAAGCCCTATCCTTTCTTTTATTAGTCTTATCTTTTTATTTCTTGTTTTCTTTAATTTTAATCCATGAAAATGGATGTCTAAGTTCTGAATATATATATGTGGTTATGTTCTTGAGGGTGTTTTAGATTAGTATGGCATTGCAAGTGGGTAGATGATGATTAAAATGAAGTTTATAAAGGTTTTAAGTTGAAATAATGAGACTGTTTTGAAAACAGTAGCAAAACGTGTAATTATCTAAATATATTTGGCCTGGAGACTATGATTAAATTAAATAACTGGAAAGATACATGTCTTAGCATCATAGGATAGTTGGATTCTCAACCAACTCCTTGGGATGAGTGAGTTATGGCCAAAACAAGAAAATAGGTCAAATCTGGACATATGATTGGAATACGAGTTAAACTCCAAATTTTTTCCATAAAATAATAGATCTTAAAGATTGGGTCAGTAGTAGACATCATAAGGAAACCATAGCCTTTGACCTCACCTTCATTGCTATCATGGTTTGGGATTTATGGCCATTTTAGTAAGGGGTAAATATTTTTGAAACTTTCTGTTTTGGACAACCAGGGGTAAAATGGTCTTTTCACATAGTTACGAAACTTTGTAAATTATGAGACTTACATTTCTGGAAACTAGACACAAATAGATTTCCAGGGGTAAAAGCCTCACATATAGAACATTTGTGAGCTAGGAGATATGAGTCCATGAAGTCAAGTCAAAATCAGAAACTGAGTTTTTACGTCTAGTCTAAAAATTTAAAAACGTATAGTACACCGTGATAAAATAAAAGTTAGAAGCCGAAACTTAGTAGATGTTCATTTGCTTATAATACCAGGTCACAAGTCAATTTGGAATTAAAAAGGACTTGGGGAAGTTCTAGTGGAATGCCATGCTTATCTCGGAAACACATCTCATGATCACATGTTTAATTTTTACGTATTGTTACTTTTTACGTACTAAATTGCGTCACGTATTTTAGGAGGTGCCTAGGAGTACTTCCCGCTCATTCAAGACTCATAATACTATCTGATCTCTAATTGTTCTTACGGTGAGTTTCATAGCCTCGCCTTTCATCTTTTAAACTGTAAGTTATAAACCAAACCCCTGGCGAGGGGAGAATACATGCTTGTTTTATAAACTGAACACAAGAAACTTTATGGTATGCTGGACCCGAATATGATATAAATTGCATGAGTAGCTATTTGCCAAAAGGCGCCTACATCATTAACTGATAATTACATATAATAAGTAAGCGCTAGTTACAAAGTAATAGATCTATTGGGTTGACAGCCCTGTCCGGTGTAAGAATCGAATCCCTTTCGAGCAACGCCAGTCAATGGACAATTTTGTATTTAGAAGTTAGGTATAAGGCAATAATACTAGTTTATGTCCAACATGATTAATACAAGATATGTGTTAACGTCAAGGCTTCGTTCAGGAGCTTATTGCAATAGAAAACTGATTAATAGGCTTGTCCGTACAACAAGTCCACACGATGAACAAAACGTTGGTTCTCTTTAATCTCTTACAAACTCTATGGATTACTCAACACTTTTAAGCATGTTTTATCTCAGGTAACCAAGGGTGATGGATGCCGAGTACGAGGAGTCTGCGCTAAAGTTTTAAGAACTTGTATTTTGTTCCATTTTATAAAACTTATTATCCATGTTTTTCAAAACTTATGTTATGAATTTGGTAACGTTTCTGTGGGACGTATGTTGTTTACTCTGAAACTTCTTTAAATGGAACAATGTTTTTAAACGCCTCTTTTTGAGTCGTTTTCTATATCCTTGTGTAATTGTGCTATGATTTAACACCCAATGTTGTATATTCCGCTGCGTGAACTTTGGGGGTGTTAAAGATTGGTATCAGAGCTAAAGGTTATAGAGAACTAGGTCAAAAAAAAAAAAATTTTTTTTTACCTAAACTATAACCCTTTTATGCGCGCTAAGACTCCTCGAAGCCCTTGTGTTATTCACGATTATAGTTTTTTTTTCTATTCAAGTATTTATGCACATTTTGGGTGCATTACTATCGAATATTCATATAATAAATATTATTATATGTAATTGATATATGTATATATATATCGATTGATATGCTTATCCGCGAAAGCATCAAGAATTGTTTATTTAGATTTCAAAAATGAAATTTTTATATGTAACAAATATTATTGTGCATATTCATACTATTTATCGATCATCATGCATATTCCTGAAGCATCGTCATGCATTCGCATTCTCATATAAATTATTATTCATATAGTAATCCTTATTTACTTTACGCAATTTGCAGATCATCATGGCCAACCTACCTCCAAACAATAACGAGTTCGCATTAGCTGCGGAGGCAGCACAAGATAACATGAACGGCTGGGTGGAAGAGGAAGACCCAGAGATGGAGGAAGAGGAGGAAGATCCGGAAGAAGATCCGGAAATGGAGGAAGAAGAAGAAGAAATGGAAGCTGATGAACAATGGGACGGCCCAGAATGGATACTCCCTTATCAGGGGGCGGACCCACTTTACCCTCCGCCACCTGCATCGGACTCTGAGTCTGAGGCTGAGGCCGAGGATGAGGCTGAGGCTGAGAATGAGGTCGAGGCTGAAGCTGCACCCATACCACATCCTGTTCCTGCTAATCCTATACCTGAGGCTGCTACCATCGGTACTGGCAGACTAACACCACTTAAGAGACTCTTCACTGATACTCAGGTTTGGACGGGATCATCATCATCTGCTGCCGCTGTTGGTCATAACCCCGAGGATCTCACTCCAAGTCACATTAGGAGTGACCTGGATGCACTTCATCGCAGGGTTCGGCATATTGAGGAGGATGATGTGCGTGCCGATAATAAACGACTGAAGATGATGTTAGACTGCAGTGAGAACCGCACTAGGGATGCTTGGAGAGAGCTCGATCGGGCAACATGGCATTACCATCACTTGAGGCGTTGGTCTATTACGGTTGAGAATCTATTACCACCGCGTCTGCAGTATCAAGAGCCACCATATGCTCTACCTGAGGCTCTATTGGCTCCAGTTACTCATAATGACCCTAGGGATCCGTATGTTGCCGCACGTGATGCCGCCACTGCTCCTGCTACTGATAATGATGATTCACCTACCCCGAAGGAGACTGCACCATCTGAGCCACAAGGATCTCCACCTCGTGACTCTTAGTAGTTTAGTTTCATTAGTAGTATCTTTTATTTTGTAATCACTAAACTGAATCTTCAGTTAGTAGAATTGATGCCATTGGTTGTGACGATTTGTGTCATTTTGTGAAACAATGCAACTATGTATTAACTCTTTTGGGTGATGAATGATGAAAATGGCTATCTTTTGATTTACTACTTGATGTTGTTGTGATTGTTGTTATTATTGGTTCATTTGTATATGATGTGATCATGTCATTATATAAATACTCATTGAGGCTTTCTTTGTGTTGTGATAGAATCATGCCACCAAGACCAATGAACCAAGCTGCTATTGAGCGTCTCGTCACTGAAAGGGTCACTGCTGCTGTGGAGGCAGAGCGAGAAAGGCAGGCAAACGCTAGGGGACAAGGAAACAATGAAGCTGGGGGCCAAGGTGGGGCGCCAGCTGCTCGAGAATGTACCTTTTTAGGATTTATAAAGTGCAACCCTACGGTCTTCCATGGACACGAGGGAGCTGTTGAGCTAAGTAGGTGGTTTGAGAAAACAGAAATGGTTTTCGGAATCAGTGAATGTGCTGAAGCGAGAAAGGTCAAATTTGTTGCTTTGTTTCTCTTTTTTCTTTTTTTTTTGTTTTCCACACTTCAAGGGCATGCCTTGACGTGGTGGAATTCCCAGGTTGCAACGATGGGATTAGAGGCTGCTAATCAGATCGGTTGGACTGAAATGAGAAGGTTAATGACAGAGGAGTTTTGCCCCATTGAGGAAATTCAGCGAATGGAGCACGAACTATGGAATTTGAAGGTTAAGGAGTTTGACATAACTGCTTACACTAAGCGCTTTCATGAGCTGGTTCAACTATGTCCGGAAATGGTCCCGAGTGAACGCAAGAAAATTGAAGCTTATATCCGGGGATTAACTGACAACATCAAGGGTACAGTTATTGGATCCAAACCCACTAGCCTGAATGAAGCTGTGCGTATGGCACATGCCTTGATGGAACAAAAGGCTCAAGCTCGAATAGAAAGGATTGCCGAGGGCAATAAAAGAAAATGGGAAAGTTTACAAGGTGGTAACAACGGTAACAACAGAAACAACAATAGGGACAACACCCGCCATAACCAGCAGAACAATCAAAGGCAGGGGAATGCGCGAGCAATGACCACCGCCCCTGCTGAGCAAGGTGGGTATGCTGGAAACAAACCGCTCTGTAATCGTTGTGGAAAGCATCACTTTGGGTATTGCAAGGTAGTATGTAGCAACTGTGGAAAGCCAGGCCACATGGCAAGAGATTGTAAGGGCAAGGCTATAGCTACGGGTGCTAATGCGAGACCAACCGTGACGTGTTATGATTGTGGAGAAAAGGGACACACAAGGAACTATTGCCCGAAGAAAAAGGATCCACAAGGTGAGGAAGCTCGAGGTCGTGCCTACGTGATTAAAGATACTGAGAAGCAGCAAGGACCAAATGTGGTTACGGGTACGTTTTTACTCAACAATCGTTATGCTACGGTGTTATTTGACTCAGGATCTGACAAAAGCTTCGTGAACACTAGTTTTAGTCACCTGATTGACATTACTCCAGTTACACTAGACACTAGTTACGAAGTGGAATTGGCCGATGGAAGGGTCGCTAGTACTAATACTATCCTAAGAGGGTGTACCCTGAACTTATTAAACCACTTATTTAAAATTGACCTTATGCCCATTGAGCTGGGAACTTTTGACGTAGTTATTGGGATGGATTGGTTAGTTGATCAAGACGCCGTTATCGTATGTGGCAAGAAGGTAGTGCATATCCCTGTTAAGAACAAAACGTTGGTAATTGAGGGCGACCGTGGTACGTCCCGATTGAAGATAATATCCTGCATTAAGGCCAACAAATACATCGAAAGAGGACATCAGTTGTTCGTGGCACATGTAACCGAGAAGGAACCAAAGGAGAAACGTTTGAAAGATGTACCGGTGATTCGAGATTTCCCCGAGGTGTTTCCTGACGACTTACCGGGACTCCCGCCGCCTCGGCAAGTGGAATTTAAGATTGAACTTGTACCGGGTGCTGCACCTGTTGCGCGCGCCCCGTACCGATTGGCACCTTCCGAGATGAAGGAATTAGCGGACCAATTGCAAGAGTTGTTAGAAAAAGGATTTATTCGCCCGAGCTCATCGCCATGGGGAGCTCCGGTGTTATTCGTAAAGAAAAAGGATGGAACTTTCCGAATGTGTATCGATTACCGCGAATTAAACAAGTTGACGATCAAAAATCGTTATCCTCTCCCGAGAATTGATGATTTATTCGATCAACTTCAGGGCTCAAGTGTGTATTCGAAGATCGACTTGCGAACGGGGTATCATCAACTCCGTATTAGAGAAGAAGACATCCCTATTACTGCCTTCAGAACTAGATACGGTCACTATGAATTCCAAGTGATGCCGTTCGGCTTAACCAATGCGCCTGCGGTGTTCATGGACCTAATGAATCGGGTGTGCAAACCGTACCTCGACAAGTTCGTGATCGTGTTTATCGATGATATACTTATTTACTCTAAGAGCAAAGATGAACATAAGGAACACTTGAAGACCATTCTGGAACTACTGAAGAAAGAGAAATTATACGCGAAATTCTCGAAGTGTGATTTTTGGCTTGAATCTGTGCAATTTCTCGGTCATGTGATCGATAGTAAAGGCGTTCACGTTGATCCTGCAAAGATTGAGGCAATCAAGAACTGGGCTACGCCGACAACACCAACTGAGGTGAGGCAATTTCTGGGTTTGGCCGGTTATTACCGGAGATTCATCGAAGGTTTCTCTTTAATTTCCAAACCTCTTACCAAGTTAACCCAGAAAAATAAGAAGTATGAATGGGGCAAGGACGAAGAGGAAGCGTTCGAATTGCTTAAGCAGAAACTGTGTTGTGCACCTATATTGGCATTGCCCGAAGGATCAGAAGACTTCGTTGTGTATTGCGATGCATCACTTAAAGGTTTTGGAGCTGTTTTGATGCAAAGAGAAAAGGTTATAGCTTATGCATCCCGGCAATTGAGAACTCACGAGGAGAACTACACGACCCATGACTTAGAACTGGGGGCCGTGGTTTTTGCACTTAGGCTGTGGAGACATTATCTGTATGGGACGAAGTGTGTAGTCTATACGGATCATAAGAGTCTTCAATACATCCTTGATCAGAAGGAACTTAATATGAGGCAGCGCCGGTGGATCGAACTCTTGAGCGATTACGATTGCGAGATCCGTTATCATCCGGGCAAGGCAAACGTGGTGGCTGACGCTTTGAGCCGAAAGGAAAAGGAACCGATAAGGGTTAGAGCATTGGTAATGACAGTTCACTCAAATCTACCTGATCAAATCCGTAACGCGCAATCGGAAGCAATGAAAGAGAAGAATGTGAAGGCAAAAAATTTGGGGAGATTAATTAAGCCAATATTTGAGATCCGTTCTGACGGAACAAGATATTTCGACAAGCGTATTTGGCTGCCACGATATGGAGGATTGAGAAATTTAATTATGCACGAATCCTATAAATCCAAATACTCCATTCATCCAGGATCCGACAAGATGTATCAAGACTTGAAGCAGCTTTACTGGTGGCCAAACATGAAGGCTGATATCGCCACCTATGTTAGCAAGTGCCTGACTTGTGCTAAGGTTAAGGCTGAACATCAAAAGCCATCTGGGTTACTTCAACAACCAGAAATTCCTGTCTGGAAATGGGAGCGAATAACCATGGATTTTATTGTTGGACTTCCAAGAACTCCAAGTGGGTATGACTCTATATGGGTCATTGTTGATCGATTGACTAAATCGGCACACTTTCTACCAGTAAAGACGACGGACAGTATGGAGAAGCTCACTCAGCTATACCTGAAGGAAATTGTCTGTCGACATGGAGTGCCAATCTCGATCATATCGGACAGAGACAACAAGTTTGCATCAAGATTTTGGCGGTCACTTCAAGGAGCCTTAGGAACACAACTCGATATGAGCACTGCATACCACCCGCAGACGGATGGCCAAAGCGAGAGAACAATACAAACGTTGGAAGATATGTTGCGAGCTTGCGTGATTGATTTTGGAGGTAGTTGGGATCGACATTTGCCATTAGTCGAATTCTCATATAACAATAGTTATCACGCGAGTATTAAGGCCGCTCCATTTGAAGCACTGTATGGGCGGAAATGTAGGTCACCTGTTTGTTGGAGTGAGGTTGGAGATAGCCAACTCACAGGTCCAGAAATGATACGGGAGACAACCGAGAAGATAGTACAGATTAAAAATCGGTTGTTGACTGCTCGTAGCCGTCAGAAAAGCTACGCCGACGTGAGACGTAGACCGTTGGAATTTAACGTGGGAGATAAGGTTATGCTCAAGGTATCGCCTTGGAAGGGCGTGATTCGTTTTGGGAAGCGTGGGAAGTTGAGCCCACGATATATTGGGCCATTCAAAGTCTTAGAAAGAGTTGGTCCAGTAGCATATAAGTTGGAGTTGCCAAGAGAACTTCAAGGAATTCACAACACCTTCCATGTCTCGAATTTGAAGAAGTGTTTGTCAGATGAGAGCCTGGTCATCCCGCTTGATGAGATTCAACTTGATGACAAGTTGCATTTTATTGAGGAACCAATGGAAATAATGGATCGTGAGGTGAAGCGACTGAAGCAAAGCCGTATACCAATAGTCAAGGTCCGTTGGAACTCGCGTCGAGGACCAGAATTTACATGGGAACGTGAGGATCAAATGAAGAGCAAGTATCCTCACCTTTTCAAGCGGTCAAAGAACGGATAAGACAAGATTGAGGAATCGAGCACCGGGACGGCGCTCCCTTAAGGAGGGGAGGATGTAACATTCCGTATTTAAGGTCACTATTTACTCCGAGCTTTAATTCTATTTTTCATTTTAAGCAAAGTTATTAATTTTACGTTTACCCGATTTAGTAAGATTTTCTCGTTTTTAGCTTTGCGTAAGCCGTAATTAGAAATCTATTCCGTCTTCGCATCGTAAGTGATTTAATATTCTCATAATATCCCTCGACGATTATAATTTTCCTCATTTTCATTTTCCGTTGTGATTCGCGTTTACGAAAATTCTTGCTAAAACTCGCGTTTTTACCTTAAATCCTTACCTTTTCTTAATTTAACTTCACACTACACTTTAATTAATCCTATAACTAAAAATCAAAATAAAAAATAAAAAATACATTTTACAAAACCCTAGGCCCTATGGCCGGTTTGTGGTAAACCACACTCAACCTCATTTCTCTTTTCTATAACATAATCATTCTTCTCTATTTTCTATACATGCAAGTAACCCTTTCATTTCTCTCATTTTCAAAATCTCTCTTCCTTTCTTCCTCCCCATTGCTGCCGATTCTAGCACCATCACCACCACCATCACACAAAATTTTCCTACTCATTTTTATCCTCTTAACACCATCCATAAGTCTCTTGCAAAGTTTGGTGCAATTTCTTGAAGATTTGAAGAAGTTAGGGCTTGTTTTCTTAGGTTTTCTTGAGGGTTTTGATTGGGGTTTTGTTAGGAGAGTATTATCCTCATTAGAAGAAGATTAGAAGCTTGTTAATCTAGTGGTCCTTGGTTCGAATTCAGCCAACACAAGAAAAGAGGGTGTTCTTGTTTGATTCTCTAGCCTAAATCTCTTTTAGTAAGCCCTAATCTTTCTTTTATTAATCTTATCTTTTTATTTCTTGTTTTCTTTAATTTTAATCCATGAAAATGGATGTTTAAGTTCTGAGAATATATATGTGATAATGTTCTTGAGAGTGTTTTCATTTAGTTATGGCATTGGGTTAGGTCTTAGATGAATTAAAATGATGTTTAAAAAGGTTATAAGTTGAAATAAGGGGACTGTTTTGAAAACAGTAGCAAAACGTATGATTATCTAAAAATTTTTGGCCTGGAGACTATGAGTAAATTACATGACTGGAAAGATACATGTCTTAGCATCATAGGATAGTTGGATGCTCAACCAACTCCTTGGGATGAGTGAGTTATGGCCAAAACAAGAAGATAGGTCAAATCTGGACATGTGTTTGGAATACGAGTTAAACTCCAAATTTTTGCCATAAAATAATAGATCTTTTTAATTGGGTCAGTAGTAGACATCATAAGGAAACCATAGCCTTTGACCTCACCTTCATTGCTATCTTGGTTTGGGATTTATGGCCACCATTTGGTAAGGTTAATATTTTGCTAATTTTTCTGTTTTAGACAACCAGGGGTAAAATGGTCTTTTCACATAGTTACGAGACTTTGTAAATTATGAGACTTACCTTTCTGGAAACTAGACACAAATAACGTTTGTGAGCTAGGAGATATGAGTCCGTGAAGTCAAGTCAAATTCAGAAACCTAGTTTTTACGTCTAGTCTAAAAATTGTAAAACGTATAGTACACCGTGATAAAATAAAAGTTAGAAGCCGAAACTTGGTAGATATTCATTTGCCTATAAGACCAGGTCACAAGTCAATTTGGGATTAAAAAGGACTTGGGGAAGTCCTAGTGGAATGCCATGCTTATCTTGGAAACACATCTCATGAACACATGTTTAATTTTTACGTATTATTACTTTCTACGTATTAAATCGCGTCACGTATTTTAGGAGGTGCCTAGGAGTACTTCCCGCTCATTCAAGACTCATAATAACTTTCTGATCTAATGGCTCTTACGGTGAGTTTCATAGCCTCGCTTTCAAACTTTTAATGATTTGAAAAAACCCCGCGAGGGAGATACATGCTTGTTTTATAAACTGAGCACAAGAAACTTTATGGTATGATGGACCTGATATGAGATTAATTGCATAAGTAGCTATTGCCAAAAGACCCCACATCATGAACTGTTAATTACCTATAATGGGTAAGCGCTAGTACAAGTAAATAGATCTATTGGGTTTGACAGCCCTGTCCGGGGGTATGAATCGAATCCTTTCGAGCACCCAGTCAACGGGCAATTTGTATTTAGAAAATAGGTATAAGGCAATAATACCTAGTTATGGGGCAACAAGAATTTACATACAAGATATGCGTTAACGTCAAGGCTTCGGTGTCATGAGCTTATTGCAATAGAAACTTGATTAATGGCTTGTCCGTACAACAAGTCACACGATGAACAAAAACTTGTGTTCTCTTTTATCTCTTACAAACTCTATGGATTCACTCAACATTATTGTTGACTTTTTAAGCATGTTTATCTCAGGTAATCAAGGGTGAAGGATGCTGTATGCGAGGAGTCTGCGTTAAAGTTTTTAAGAACTTGTATTTTGTTCCATTTGATAAAACTAATTATCCCTGTTTTGGAAAACTTATGTTATGAAATTTGGTAACGATCCTGTGGGACGTATGTTAATTACTCTGAAACTTCTTTAAATGGAACAATGTTTTTTAACGCCTCTTTTCGAGTCGTTTTCTATATCCTTGTGTAATTGTGCTATGAATTAACACCCAAAGTTGTATATTTCGTTGCGTGAAATTTGGGGGTGTTACAAACGATTGAATGAGACACATATTTGCGTGACCTAATCTCCTATGCCACAACGTGGAATTTTCATCAATCATTGCTAGACAAATAATTTTGCAAGCATCACAGAAGTGTTGATCAAACTTAAGCTTAGGTAAGTTTCTAACTAATTCCTTAGATGCTAACGATTGAATGAGACGCATATTTGCGTGACCTAATCTCCTATGCCACAACGTGGAATTTTCATCAATCGTTGCTAGACAAATTTGGTCTTTAGGCTTATTTCCTAATTTCATCACATATAAGCCTTTCTTCCTAATACCTCTACCTATGACCTTACCATCCTTAGTGATTTCACTATCATGTTCAGAGAAAGTTACTCTACACTTATTATTACATATTTGTCCTATACTTAACAAGTTAAATCTTAAGTTATCTACATGTTCTACATTATCTATTTTGAGAGAGTCATTCGAAATCGTACCTTTGCCAATGATGTTACCGCGAAGATTGCTACCAAAAATAACATTACCTCCGTTGTATGCCTTGTATCTTGAGAAGAGCTTTCGGTTACCCGTCATGTGTTTGGAGCATCCGCTATCCTTTATCCACTCATCGGGTTCCAAGTCGACTCCAAGGCATATCTATTTATATAAGGCAATACCTTAAACATTTGGTCCCCAATATCTCATGGGTCCAAAGTTGTTAGTGCTAAACATCCCTTGCATTTGATGCAATTGGTTAGGATGTGGGAATGGAAGACACATTTCCCATGGCATGTAACTTTGACGTTGGAAATTGTTCCAAGTTACAAGAAAGCTACGAGGTTGATTTTGTCGACCAATGTTTCTTTTTTGTTGCGGTGTTTTAGGACGATAATAATTATTGATGACTCTTCTAGGTGGTGGAGTTTTTGATCTAAAATTAGGTTTCAAAAATCCAACTCCGGGTTTTAACAATTGCTTATGAAATTGTTTAACTTCATTATCACTAGCAACGGGAACTTTGACATTGTTTACTATTATGTGTTTTGGTCTAGGACCCAAAATAGATTTTTGAAATAACACACTTTTCTCAGATCCAGGCGTAGTTGCTGGTGGCGGTCCCATAATTGCTTTGGGGGCCGCCGGCATACTAAGGGGGGCGCCCATATTTATGGGACCTCCATCAAAGGATGCCTTTTTCTGAGCTTTCACAAATTTTATTTCCTTAGTTCCACTTATCACTGGAGGGTTTTTGATTACTTAACATTTCATTTAAGCAATGTGTGCTCTTTTGAAACTTGGTTAGTTTAAGAGCTTCCTCTTTAAGCATATGGCATTTTACACATTCGAGATTAACTCCCTTGTTTTTCTTGAGTGTAGACACTTTTTCTTTTAGAATACTAAGTTCTTTTTCTAAACTATTTCTAGTGGCTTTTAATCTTTTGTTTTTAGTGATTATCTTTAAACTTATTTTGCACAGTTTATCATATTCATTATCTAATACTAAATCATCTATTGATGAGTTTTCATCACTAAAACAAGAGGATTCAGACCATACCTCACTTGATGCTTGAGCTACGAGACACGTTTAGTTTTTGA
>BQNB010018264.1:15704-68572 GCA_026074375.1 Tanacetum coccineum
ACTTTAAAAGAAGCCATGGATCCAATCTCTTGAAATTCGTTGTTATCAAGTTGCTTTTGAAGTTGATCCATGTTTAGGAATGAAGTCGTTGAAAAGATACCATGCAACTTTCTTTTGATTTGTCTTGAATTAGTTGCATTTGTTGTTCTTCTGATTCCGAACACGAAGATAAGGTATCTTTCTTTTCCATTTTATCGTGAGTTGAAGTGAAAATGATTTTGGATCTTAAGTGGATGTGATGTGATTGAAGTTGTGGTTATGTATGCAATTCACGTTCACGGGATTTTACACGTCTATGATTAAAACCGATAAATGAATTAACGGGATTTTACAAAATCAATAGAAAACCGTGAATGAATAATCGTTTGTTGTTAAGGTTTGATTGTTGTTAGATTTGTCTTTTAAGTCCTTGTTTACGGTTTATTTTGATGTTTTGATTAGGTTTAAGTTGTGACGATTAGAGTCCAAAGTCCAAAGATGACATATAAGAATTTTACTTAATAAATTAAGCAACTCGCCACCAAGAATGTGGTCAAACCGCCACCTGTTTTGGCAACTCGCCACCAAGCAACTCGCCACCAAGCAACTCGCCACCAAGCAACTCGCCACCAAAAATGTGCCAAACCGCCGTTTTCAAAACGCCGTTTTCAAACCGCCGTTTTCAAACCGCCGCTTATAATATCAACCCGCTGCTTATAATATCAAACCGCCGTTTTCAAACCGCCACCTATTTTCAATTATTTTAATCAACCCGCCTTTGACTTTGGTCAAACCGCCGGCTGACTTTTTCCATAAAATCCGGATCTTGTCCCTACTTTATGTCAACCCTCCACTTAGAAAATGATATTTTAAGCAACTCTCCACGATGAACACTAGCACGAATTAGGCATAATCGAGCCAAATAAGCTTTTTATCCACGAAAATAAGCTAGATACTTGTAATCCTAAGTAGGTATTTGAAGATTAAACATACAATAACATGTATTTCTTTGTGGATCTTCAAAAACGAAGCAACCCTCCACGAAGAACACGAAAATAATCCGAACCTTATTTGCTTGTTTTCGATCTTGAGGCTTGAGTATCACTTGGAATGGCAACAATACACCTTGTTTAACATGTAGAGCAAGAGAAACAACAAGATTAACCAACAAATTTAACCTAAATAGAATTTCTGAGCTGTGGGATTTTTTAAGCCAAAATAAGCCATGAATTTGAGCTTATTAACCACTATAATCAACCACGAATCCACCCTTTGCTCTAGTACCAATTGTAGGATCCCGATTAACACTTCATAACATATATATCATACACGAATTTGATATAGAAAAGAGAAAGAGAGTGAGTTGTTTTGTAGAGAGAGAAAGAAGAGAGAGAGAGAGATAAGAGAAAATAGGAAAGTGGAATTATTTAAAATGAAACAACTTCCTCTTTTCTAAATAGAAAAGAGTTTATATACCCCGTCGCGTTAAATGACGCGCGGGATATTTAACTAGGATCCGGGCTCGGGTTTTGCTTGGGATTAAACCCGAAACATATACAATATTAGATTAACTATCGAGCCCGATTCTTGATGTTTTCCTATTACAACGTTAACTAATTGATTGACCGAGACTTAAATACATAATGAACGAACTTCCAGTTTGGCTCAATATTTTGAGGCTAACAACTTAAGGTCCATTAGTATTTCTATGTTCATAATAAGCTTATTAAACTGTTTAAGCCCACAAATAAGCTGTTTAAGCTTATTGTGGCTTAAAGGCTCGTGGTTGGACTCGGTAATGGGCTACTAAGCCCAATAATGGTTTGATTTTTTTTCCTTGGTACATCAAGATCCATGTGAATTCAATAATCACCTTAGGTTTCTTAATAAGTTCGTGGAGCTTATTAATAAGCTGAGGTCTTATAGCCTACGGCCTGTTGGGCCTGATGGGCCTAATAGTGGGCTATTAGGAACAAACGAACTCAATTTGTGGTCCATTAATGTTTACTATTTATATTCTAAGGTTTGTAATCTTTCGTTAAGCACTCGTTGAGATTAATTATCCGCGTTTAATCACATGCACTCGTTCTATGAGCTAATGTACGCATTCCCAAGCCAAGACACTTCATTTTTGTAAAAAGTTAACGTAGAGGGTTTGTATAATTCGAATATATGTGATAGCTTTCAAGGTAGTTTCCATTTTTGAAATCTATGCATAAAGCTTATGCCTTAACTCGATATTAAACCACATTTTATACACGTTAACACCACACAAGATCATGTACTTGTAATATGTGTGCGTGAACCGTGGATGGGTTGAACCATGAACGTTCATGCTTACATTAACCTGTTACACATAAGTTAACGTGACTCTTACCACTAGGCATGAATAAAATGAATGAGATATAGATAATAACGAGCTTAGTTCGACTTACAAGGGTCCTAGAGTTCGATTCGAGTTAAAATGTCAACCCACGATGTGAACACGATTGAATAACCAACCAAAGTTTCCAAAACTTATCAAATACTCCAATCCTTGGTTCGTGTACCCCTCCTACGTCCTTGTATGAAGACTTAGTACTCCTTGTGTGCTTAGTATCGAAATGAGGGTGTGTATGGGTTCAGTTATTAGTCTGAATGCAAGAAGAGAATAAAAGAGGATAGTTTAGCGTTGTGAGAGAGTTTGTGAGTTTAAGAAATGTGTTAAGTGTCAATGAGAGTGAGTATATATAGGCTTATAACTTAGTTAGTTTTCCTAGTCCTAATCCCAAGCCATATCGTGCCCTATTTAGTAGTTTTGAAGTTCTTAGTTAGCCTCAAATGGTATTTAGCTAAACCTCTTAAGTACACACCTTAATTACCTCTAGGTTGTACAAGATTTGCTAAGATATGAAAATATTATGGTTTGTGTGTGCTCTTTGCTTAGCCGCGGCATCAAAAGGGGACAAGGGATAATAGGGAAGTCAAATGGTTAATAACCATTGTGTATTTAGCTAATTAGGGACCAATAGTACATGTCTTAATTAAACATATGATGTACAAGTACTTTAGGGATCATTAGGCGATTTCCTAGGATTTTCTAAGTGCATATATGTATGGGACGTATAGTAGTAGAGGAAAAATAAGATTTTGGAATCTTATTAAGGTTATACAAGTACAAGGTTTAATTACCTTAATATGTACATGTACTTAGGAAGTTTTAAGGATTTTCCTAGTCGCTTTAGTTCTCATAACCGGCCCTACTGGGTTATTAACACAAGATTTGATTAAATTTTGTGTTTAAGGTGTAAAAGTGGATATTGGTTTGAGTCTAGGTAAGTCTAGGTATTTTTGGGGTGTGTCTAAATATATTTTATTGCAAAACGTAAGCATTTTACGTGACCAATAAAAACAAAATAAGCAAAGTAAATAATTATCTTCTTAATAATTATATAACACTTGTTTGATGTAAACCTTAATTTTTTTGGTGAGCATTTACGTTAAATGATTATTTCTAGTCTACGCGATTTAGTTTAAAAGTTAATTTAAAAGTAAACACGTATCAGACCAAAATAAATAGTGGCGGATAATCAGAGTCGTAAAATGACCTGAAATTGAGAAATGTTACAGTCTCCACCCATTAAAAGAGCTTTGTCCTCAAAGCTTAAGACCTTGCAGTGGATGACGAAGCCCGGTTTGTGAAAAGCTATGGGTATTTCTGTTTGACCGAATCTTCACGTTCCCAGGTGAACTCAGGACCTCTCCTAGAGTGCCAACGAACCTTAACCAATGGTATCCGGCTTCGCTTCAATCGTTTGATCTCCCGTTCCATGATTTCAACAGGATCTTCCACAAACAAGAGCTTATCATCAACGTGAATTTCTTCTAACGGCAGGATTAATGGTTGGTCAGCGTAACATTTCTTCATATTAGACACATGGAAGGTATGGTGAACTCTGCTCAACTCTTGAGGAAGTTCCAGCCTGTAAGCAACCTTCCCAACTTTGGCTAACACCTTGAAAGGTCTGACATATCTCGGGTTCAGCTTTCCCCGCTTACCGAATCGTACAACCCCTTTCCAAGGTGAGACCTTAAGCATAACCCTATCCCCAACTTTAAACTCGATCAACTTTCGCTTCCGATCAGCGAAGCTCTTTTGTCGATCTTGAGCATCTTAAATTCTCTGCTTGATCAGGACTATCTTTTCTGTCGTTTCTTGGATTAATTCTGGACCAGTCAGTTGAGTTTCTCTAACTTCGGCCCAGCACACAGGTAATCGACATTTTTAGCCATAAAGTGCCTCATAAGGTGCGGCTTTTATGCTAGTATGATAGCTGTTATTATATGAAAACTTTGCTAACAGCAAATGCTTAACCCATCCTTTGCCAAAATTGATCACGCAAGCACGTAGCATGTCCTCGAGAGTTTGAATAGTCCTCTTACACTGGCCATCGGTTTCTGGATGATACGCAGTGCTCATACTTATATATGTACCCAAAGCTTTCTGAAATGATTTCTAGAAATTTGACGTGAATCTTCCATCACGATCACATGTCTTGCTACTATCTTGTTCAAGTACAACCTTGCCAACTTGTCCAATGGATCATTCTCCCTTATTGGCAAGAAGTGAGCAGATTTTGTAAGTCGATCCACAATCACCCAGATGGTGTCGAAACCATGTGACGACTTAGGAAGTTTGGTGATAAAATACATCGTGATATTATCCCACTTCCACTCGGGTATTTCCGGTTATACTAACAGTCCTGATGGCCTTTGGTGTTCGGCCTTGACCCTTGCACATGTCAAGCACTTGCTAACATAGGTGGCGATGTCAGCCTTCATGTTTGGCCACCAATATAGTTTCTTTACATCTTGGTACATCTTTTTAGAACCGAGATGGATAGAGTATTTCGACTTGTAGGACTCATGCATAATCACAGATCTTAAGTTTCCATAGCAAGGTAACCAACTCCTGCCGTGTAAACATAAAGTTCCATCGGCGCGTGGTTCCAACTTTTCCTTGGGTATATCCTTTCTGATCATACCGTCTACATCTTCATCCTCAAGGTTCTCTGGTTTCAGGGCTTCAATCTGAGCTTCTAGTATTCGTTTGGGAATATCCAAGCCAATAGTCATAACTAAGGCTCGAACCCGTAATGGCTCAATCCGTTCCTTACGGCTCAATGCATCTGCCACTATGTTTGCCTTCCCCGGATGATAACGAATGTCACAATCGTAATCACTAAGAAATTCAAGCCAACGGCGTTGCCTCATGTCAAGCTCCTTTTGATCGAGAATGTGTTGTAGACTTTTATGGTCAGTGAACATGGTGCATTTGGTTCCATATAGATAATGTCTCCATATCTTTAGAGCAAACACCACCGATCCAAGTTCTAAATCATGAGTGGTGTAGTTCTTCTCGTGAACTTTTAGTTGTCGAGAAGCATAGCCAATCACCTTCTCTCTCTCCATCAATACAACACCTAAACCCTTGTGTGACGCATCACAGTAGACCACAAAGTCTTCGCTTCCTTCAGGTAATGCCAGAATTGGCGCACTGCACAACTTCTGCTTTATTAACTGAAAAGCATTTTCTTCCTTTTCACCCCAGTCAAACTTGATTCCTTTCTGAGTAAGCTTTGTCATTGATTTAGCAATCTTCAAAAATTCCTCGATGAACCTTCGATAATACCCAGCAAGACCTAAAAATTGGCGGATCTCCGTCTGTGTCTTAGGAGATGCCCAATCTTTGATAGATTCTATCTTGGCTGGATCCACATGAATACCTATGGTATCAATGACATGACCGAGAAATTGTACCTTCGGAATCCAAAATTCACACTATGAAAACTTGGCGTACAACTTCTCCTTCTTAAGCAATTCCAAAATTACCTTAAGGTGTTCTTCGTGCTCTTTCTCGTCCTTTGAATAAATAAGTATATCATCGATGAAGACGATTACGAACTTATCCAAGTAAGGCTTTCATACTCGGTTCATGAGGTCCATGAATACCGCAAGTGTGTTTGTTAGCCCGAATGGCATAACCTGGAACTCGTAATGACCATACCGAGGTCAGAATGCCATCTTTGGAATATCTTGCTCTCGTACTCTAAGCTGGTGATAACCCGATCTCAAATCTATCTTCAAATAAATACTGGATCCTTGGAGTTAATCAAATAAATCGTCGATCCTTGGGAGTGGATAACGATTCTTCACTGTCAGTTTATTTAACTCACGGTAGTCAATGCACATCCTGAATGACCCATCCTTCTTTTTGACGAACAAGACCGGGGCTCCCCAGGGTGAGGAACTAGGTCTTATGAATCCTTTGTCGGAAAGCTCTTGCAGTTGTTTTGACAATTCCTTCATTTCGGATGGAGCAAATTGATACGGTGATCGAGCTACGGGCGCGGCTCCTGGAATTAAGTCGATATGGAATTCCACTGGTCGAGCCAGAGGAAGACCCGGCAAGTCCTCGGGAAACACTTCAGGAAAATCTCGGACGATTGGTACGTCCTTAAGTTGCTTTCCTTCCGACTTGTCCTCCTCTTTCTTGGCGAATATCTATGCCAAAAATATCTGACATCCTTTTGCTATGTACTCTTGATCCTTTGAACATGAGATAATGGTAAACCGAGATTCTCTCCCATCGTTACTTTCATTACCATGAAAAACCCATATTGTAGAGCTTGGCGACATTCTGCCTCTTGAAGGGTTATTGTTGGTGACCATGGTTGTTTCTGGATGAATCATCAGCCTTCCTATTGTTGTCACACTATCTTTCTGCATAGGTGCGGAGTTTCTAATCCATCAAGTCATTGGCCAACTCAATAGTCTCATCCAACATCTTAGGTCTGGCAGACTTGACATTTCCATAAATGTTATCAAGAAGTCCGCTGATGTATTTGTCAACCTTCTCAGTCTCATTAGCAAAAAACTTGGTACATATCAGGGTTAGCTCTTGGAAACGTTCAGTGTATGTTGGAACATCATTACCCTTGACCTTTAGGTTCCATAACTCGATCTCTAGTTTCTTGATTTCACCCTGCGGACAATACTTGTCCGTTATTTTCTTCTTGAGTACTTCCCAAGTCATTGAATATGCTTCAGGACCTAAGGTTTCTTATCTGAGCATTCCACCAAGTTAAAGCAGCCCCTAACAGAGTGCAGGTGGCAAACTTAACCTAATTTTCAATAGCACAACCACTGATATAGAAGACTGATTCTATCTTTTTGATCCACCGGGGTTAGACCGACCACGCCTTCAGTTCCTTTGAAGTTTAAAGGTTGACACTTCATGATGTTAGAGTAGAAACAAGGGCGTGCAGTTTACACATTCCTTTGGTCATCCCTGTGCGAACTATGGCTTGCGTCTCCATTGGTGGAGTTTCGCTGAAGAGCTTGATCAATCATGGCTTGGATGGATTTTGGAGTCATGTTGTTTGGGTTGGTGTTGCTAGTAGGGGTATTATGTCCTCGTCTGGTCGTAGGTGCCATGATTTGTCTAGGTTACAAAAGACAAAACGTAAGGTTATAATCATGACATAATATAATAATGTATAGATGAGACAACAACACAAAAGAGATATATAGTATAACATAAACACATCTATTTCATTTATAACTTGGAAAATTTTACATGAAATAGTTGTTGGTACACAAAATACAATACAAAAGATCTAAGGCTATGCTAGCGGGGAAAACCCCTAATACTTAACATGCCTATACAACGACCTAGCAAGACAAAATAACATAAACCACTAGATGTGACTGTCAGCATCCCAAAAGCATCCTGGTGATCTAGAATCCTAGCATCTGGTCCTGGCTGTCTAGCTCTCCTCTGCTGCTCTCGATGTGCTAACAACTTAGCCTGTATGTCACTCATCTCTCGCCTCATGTCTCTCACCACTCGAAGAGTCTCTGCCATATGTGCCTGACGCCTACGATCAGTCTCTCGAAGCGCTACCATCTCAGCCTGCTACATCTAGAAACGAGTTTCATATACCTGGTGTTGTGTCTGAATGAGAGTACTCTGCAGCTGTAGTTGTGCTTGATGTGCCTGGATATGGGTCTCGTGTGCATACACATGATCACGGTAGATCTGAAGCTCTTGGTGGGTCGCCTGACTCAATCCTATCGAGTGAGCCCAAGCCTCTCGAGAAGCATAGCCCTCCTCCTCCACAATCCATACTGTCTCCTGGAGAGTCATCCTATCCCTTATAAGTAAGTTGACCCGCTGTGAGTCTATAGCGACTCGCTGTGATATACAAGTCCTACCATCCTAATTATCCTCTAGTAAAGCATACAAGTCCTATGTATCACGCTCATGGAGCTCAGCAAGCTCTGTAACCCTAGTATTGACCTCTCCCACGGTCATAGGTGCTATCTCAGGAACTGCCTCTGCCAGATCTACCTAAGTATCCCTAATCCCATACCCAACCTCACTAATACCTTGTCATCTCGCTTTAGCATCTACGGTGCTGACAAACCCATAATCTATCCCTCGACCTCCGGTAGGTCTAGCAATAGAACTCTCCCCGATCTCATATGTAGAGCCTAGAGTGGACAAACACAACCTCTTGCTAGGTGGCTGCTCGGACTCGGGAATATCATTCATACGGTCAACAGGTGGTGGTATGTATAGAGATGGTGGTAGTGGTGGTAGTGTAGGTGATGGTAATGCGGCAGTAACTGCATCAATAAGGGCCTGAGTGGATGCTATCTTGAGTGTTTGGATTTGGGTTGGACACCCAGATGATGGTAGTAATAGTGATGGCACAGATGGTGATGATGAATGTGCAGGTGGGGCCTTGCACCTAGCAAGGCGCTCTCTTGCAGAGGGTGGTGATAGTGAGATAGGTGGTGATGGTGATGGAGTAGGCATGGCTAGAAGTCTCTCAACCTCTGCCTTTAGTGGAAGGGATATGGAAGCCTAAAGCCGGACAGTGATCCTATTCCAGTGGTAGAAATGTCAGTGGAGGGTGGTGGTATAATAGGCTATGTTCTCTTGGGTGGGGAAACAGGCTCAACAGTAGGTACAATAACAGCGGAGTCGGCCAGAGCTGGGTGCTCCTCCTCCTCCTCCTCCTCGTCCTCCTCGTCCTCATCCTCATCATCGGCGTCATCCCTAGATGAATCGCCGTCATCATCATCTCCATCATCTCCCCCGTCCATAGGATAGTCAACCGGACCATCCTCTGTCTCATCATCCTCATACTCCTCTGGATCCTCCTCGGGATCCGACTCAGCAACATACCCTGGTGACTCAGCAGTAGGTGAGTCAACAGGAGGTAATGGCTGCTCCTCAACCGGGAACACATGCTCATCCTCCAATGGTATATACTCAGGGTATATAGGCTCTGGCACGTAGTCAGGATCATGTGCCTGTATGAACATAGGCTCACACTCATCCTTGTCCTGTGGTACTGGTGGTGTCTATGGATCCTCTAGGCCTGGTATGTAATCCGGTGATGTTGGGGCTACTAGCTGCATAGGGAGTCCGTCATATCCGTATACGATGACTCGTGGAATGCCTCCATCAGATATCTCCTCATCAGCTCCCCAAAATACCCTCCCTGGCTCAGAGTCGGTGTAGACGGAAGTGTAGGTAATCGTAGATGATGCAGAAGACATGACTGCTGTAAAAACAAAATAACTTATATAAGTATTAATAATTTTTTTAAGACTCTTATAGTAATATACGTAATATAATTTATATACTCGTATCTCAATTATGCAAGCACTTAGTAACTACTAATGCTAAAATAGTGTATGTCATGTAAGCATATATATTAGATGCAAACAAGTAATGTATGTGTGTCTCATGCAAACCCTATTTTGAATGCAGTGTTTGAAAATAGTTATAGTCCAGACAAAACTTTTGACCTAGTTCTCAATAACCTTAGCTCTAGATACCAATCTGTAACACCTCCAAATCTGGGTAGCAGCGGAATGTTGAATATCCGAGGGTGTTACTTCATAGATCAATAGCACAAGATATGTGAACGACCACTAAACGTGTCGTTTAAAAAGATACATTAGATTTAACAAAATACTTGTTAATTACATAAGCTCACGGCTTCAAATTGTTCGACAATAAAGGTAAAGATTTCGGTTTATAACAAATGTTCCCAAATTTTAATATGACCCAAATCTTTAATATTGACTCTTCAATTAGTGACTTCTAATGTATCATTGCACCTCGTGCCTTATTGACCTAAGAAAAACATGCTTAAAACGTCAACATAAAGTTGGTGAATTCATAGGTTTATGTATGTAAACTGTAGGACCACAAGATTTCCAAGTGTATGATTAAGCAACAAATACAAACATCATAAAAAGTAATTACGTTTTCCTAAGCTCATGACACTGAAGCTCGACATGTATGGATGCAATAAATTGCCAACATTGCCCATGAATGATGTTCTAACCCGCAACATCCCAAATCCGACATGGTATACGTTTGTTGTCCGGCAACCCGGCATAGTGAGCGCTACTCACCCAAACGGGGATGTTAATCCCAAATAGATCTATTTATAACATTCACACTCACAATCTAGTAATTGACAGTTCATGATAAAGGGCTCAGTGGGTTATCGCTACTTAGGCAAACACGTAATCATAGTTTAAAATGTACACTTGCATCCAATTTGTAAAACAAAGCATGTTCTCACCCTAAAGATGTAAATCATTTAATTAATTGTAAAACATGGGCTATGAAATCACCTTAGTAAGTAGTCCTCTGAAGGTGGTAAATATATCCAAGTATGGCAAATGAATTACACCGTTAAATACCTAAGTAAATACGGCCAGTCTTAGTCTACCAGTTTAGACTAACGACTTAATGTGTAAACTACAATAATTTGCTAGTTTATATATACTATTATCACTTGTGTGGTGGTGCACATGTTTAATGTATTTGTCATGCTTGATGGCTCTTAGGAAGGTATACGATTACACACATTTTTGTATACGTATAAACGTTATTAATAAATATTCATATTTATTAAGTCGTAGGTTAACTTGTATGATATCTGATAACTATATAACTCGACCGGTATGTTATGTGGTTATTAAATTTACCTTTGTCCATGAAATACCCTTAGGTTTTCTATATTTACATAAACAGTCCCTATGTTTATGAAGTATAGTATTTACACTTTAAACCCTTATGTTTCCAAAATTACACTTTTAGTCCTTCAATTTTTCAATAATTTCACTTTAGGTCCTTATATGTTCCAAACAGTCCTTTAAGTTTCAGAAATGTCCAAAATATCCCCTAGACATTATGGAAACAGTTTTAACCCTCAAGTTTACAAAGTTACACAATTAGTCCATTAACTTGTAAAAATTACATTTTAAGCCCAATTAAGTTCCAAAAAGTAGCGATTGGTTTTATTAACTCCAATAAGCCACATAAGCTGTTGTCAGCCTATAAATAAGCTTGGATGAGCTTATTTTGGCTTATTGAGCTTATTGGACCTTATTAGACCCGTTAAGGTCCAATAAGCTATTTAAAGGTCCAAGTTAATTTCAAAAGCACATTAGCCCTCCTTAAGCTTATTTAAAATTGTTAAGCTAAAAAATAAGCTCGAGTGAGCTTATTTGAGCTTATTCGAGCTTATTGGGCTCGTTAGCCCAATAACTCAACCCGAAAAGCTTGTAAAAGGTTTCATACATTATACAACTTGTTTTCTAGACTTATTAAGCATCATTGGGTCTGTTTTTATGTTCGGCTTATTCAGTAAGCAAATAAGCTCATTAATGGGCTTTTGCGCCCATTACGAACTCGATAAGCCTTTTAAGCCTTTAGGCTTATTCACTTAAGACCCATTAGCATTTCTATGTTCATAATAAGCTTATTAAACTATTTAAGCTCACAAATAAGCTGTTTAAGCTTAATGTGGCTTACAGGCTCGTGGTGGAACTCTGTAATGGGCTACTAAGCCTAATAAGGGTACGATTTGGTTTCCTTGGTATATCAAGATCCATGTGAGTTCAATAAGCACCTTAGGTTTCTTAATAAGCTCGAGGAGCTTATTAATAAGCTGAGGTCTTATAGCCTACGGCCTGTTGGGCCCAATAGTGGGCTGTTAGGATTAAACGAACTCAATTAATGTTCACTATTTATATTCTAGGGTTTGTAATCTTTCGTTAAGCACTCGTTGAGATTAATTATCTGCGTTTAATCACATGCACTCATTCCATGAGCTAATATACACGTTCCCAAGCCAAGACATTTCATTTTTGTGAAAATTGAATGTATAGGGTTTGTATAATTCGAATATATGTGATAGCTTTCAAGGTAGTTTCCATTTTAGAAATCTAAGCGTAAAGCTTATGCCTTAACTCGATATTAAACCACATTTTATACACGTTAGCACCACACAAGATCATGTACTTGTAATATGTGTGCGTGAACCATGCATGGGTTGAACCATGCACGTTCATGCTCACGTTAACTTGTTACACACAAGTTAACGTGACTCTTACCACTAGGCATGAATAAAATGAATGAGATATAGATAATAACGAGCTTAGTTCGACTTACAAGGGTCCTAGAGTTCGGTTCGAGTTTGAATGTTAACCCACGATGTGAACACGATCGAATAACCAACCAAAGTTTCCAAAACTTATCAAATACCCCAATCCTTGGTTCGTGTACCCCTCCTACGTCCTTGTATGAAGACTTAGTACTCCTTGTGTGCTTAGTATCAAAATGAGAGTGTGTATGGGTTCGGTTATTAGTCCGAATGCAAGAAGAGAATAAATAAGGATGGTTTAGCTTTGTGAGAGAGTTTGTGAGTTTAAAAATGTGTTAAGTGTCAATGAGAGTAAGTATATATAGGCTTATGACTTAGTTAGTTTTCCTAGTCCTAATCCCAAGCCATATCGTGCCCTATTTAGTGGTTTTGAAGTTCTTAGTTAGCCTCAAATGGTATTTAGCTAAACCAATTAAGTACACACCTTAATTGCCTCTAGGTTTTACAAGATTTGCTAAGATATGAAAATCTTATGGTTTGTGTGTGCTCTTTTCTTAGCCGCGACATCAAAAGGGGACAAGGGATAATAGGGAAGTCAAATGGTTAATAACCATTGTGTATTTAGCTAATTAGGGACCAATAGTACATGGCTTAATTAAACGTATGATGTACAAGCACTTTAGGGATCATTAGGCGATTTCCTAGGATTTTCTAAGTGCATATATCTATGGGACGTGTAGTAGTAGAGGAAATATAAGATTTTGAAATCTTATTAAGGTTATACAAGTACAAAGTTTAATTTCCTTAAGATGTGCATGTACTTAGGAAGTTTTAAGGATTTTCCTAGTTGCTTTAGTTCTCATAACCGACCCTAGTGGGTTATTAACACAAGATTTGTTTATATTTTGTGTTTAAGGTTTAAAAGTGGCTATTAGTTTGAGTCTAGGTAAGTCTAGGTATTTTTGGGGTGTGTCTAAATGTATTTTATTGCGAAACGTAAGCCTTTTACGCTACCAATAAAAATAAAATACCCAAAGTTAATAATTATCTTCTTAATAATTATATAACACTTGTTTGATGTAAACCTTAATTTATTTGGTGACTGTTTACGTTAAATGAGTATTTCTAGTCTACGCGATTTAGTTTAAAAGTTAATTTAAAAGTAAACGCGTATCAGACCGAAATAAATAGTGGCGGATAATCGGAGTCGTAAAATGACCTGAAATTGAGAAATGTTACAGATACGAAATTATTTATTGAATCAATTACAAACGAAAAGAAATCAATGTTCATCCGATATGACAAAGAAATTAATTAAAAGTAAATTAATTATAAACACACCAACATTCTGATTGAATGCAATAAGAAAGAAAAGAAATGTAAACTAAATGTGTATATATACGATGAAATATATATAGTTACGACATGAAAGTTGCATGCAAAATGCAAGAACACAACTGGCGCTCATGAGAATAATAAACCCATCTTGGTATCTTTCGGTTGTGGGTTAGGAATCCCTGTAACCTTCTTTAATGCATCAGGGTTCTTATGCCAACATTTCTTTAGAAGCCTGTAAAATTAAAGTTCTTAACCGTGACAATACTTGATGTCAAACACTCAATGTCTCAAACCTATTACCATTAGAAGTACTTTGACTTTAACAGCTAAAATAATTAAATACTTTGACCACTGCTGTCATAGTTATAACTTTCGAACTATTTTGACTTGTGAGGTCAAACCTACAACTTCTTTAGTCCATATTTACTTTATTTCTTTTAATAATTTAGCTTCAAAATTTTTCTATTTGTAATTCTTACTATCAAACTTAAATCTAGTTATGCTACTGAATAAAACTTAGACGTCTTGTATCAAATAAGAAGCTTGTTTGACCTTAAATGTTAAACTATTTGATAGTCAAACATATGAAAAATATATGAAGCAATTGTTAGGTGTGTGTAAATATCATTAAATATCCATTCGTCTAAAAAAGAATAAACTTCATAACTTGCCTAAAAAGGTCTAACTTCAAACTTTAAAGTTCATTTGATAGTCACCATATTTTGTTCATTCATTTGCATCCAACATCTGATTCCGTGGCCAATTTTGAATTTCTTAAAACAATAATTATCGTAATATGTTCCCATCAATCAAACCTTAGTACCTAACCAAGAAGAAATTTACTCAATTTGACCTAAATCAGTTTGGTTTGTTACTCAACCCGATGAGTATGCCACACCTAGTAAATACATAATTTCGGTTAATTAAAGGATTTGTATGAAACTTTACTCTCTTTCAACAATAATGTCAACGAACATTTCTGTGGGACTTTTTTTTATTATCAATTAGACATGGTTTACTTTTAGATAAGATTGTGTTATGTGTAGTGTTTTTTTAAGTAGCTTATGGAAATAGGTCAAAACAGTCAAAAGTCACCAAAAGTATATATCTCATATATTCTTATAACATCAAACAATTTGAACTAAAAACTAGATCATTACGAAAATAATGTAATTTCTGCAAGCATAGTTAACACATTGATGTATAAAAATGATTCACGGTTTTAGGTAAAATATTTGTTCATGTTAATGTTAAGGAGGACGGTACATACATCTCCAGCCGACCAAATGTCATCGGTACAAAATCCGTTGTTTAAAGTATCGAGTACAACCAACTCTATCCTCTCAGTTGCCTTGACTTCACGCAGACGATACTTTAAAATCATTGTAGTGCTAAGTATAGTTGCTAATGGATTTGCTTTATCCTACATTATAAATTCATAACTCATGTAAAGTTTAAGATTTGAAATATTTTTGTGATGCTATCGCAATAAGGTGTAAACATAGATTCATACTCGTTAGAAAGTCAACTGTAACTATAGTTCGATAGGAGAATCTGGGTATAGGTGGTAATTTCAGTTAGTTACTTATTATGGATTAATCAGATATGATAAAATGTGAAGCAAATCAAACTGTGAAAGTTCTTAGGCTTATATTGTTAATGCATAAAAACAACTATGTTTAATCTGCACCAACAGTTACTGGTTCTGAACCAACACCTCACACAAATTAGATATGTCACACAAGTTAAGCAAAACATAAATTAGTAAAAATGATTTTCTTTTGGAGTACTTCCCTTCCCACCATTGCTCAAATCTCGTAGCCAACCCTGCCAGTTAAGACCACAACTAAAATCTATTAACAAAAGAATAAGCAAAAAGAAAAATGGAAATCTAGGCTTGTAAATTAACATTCCTGAAAGTATTTTCGGGTAAGCTCGCCGTTTTTCTCACACCTTTATTAGATAGGGGAGAAAAAGAGGTTAAATTAACATTCCTGAAAGTATTTTCGGGTAAGCTCGTAGCTATATTAATGAAAAGAATTGGCAGCCTCAAAATGTTGCCTAATATGCAGCCGAAAGGCACAAAAAAGAGGTTAAATTTATGTATGAGGCATCATTTTGACAAATCAACATACGACGTTAACCCCCCCCCCCCCCCCTTGTATAGAAGCTTTTGTTTAAGCACAATGTAGCATTTAACTTTTGCACTTTGTTAATATTATGTAATGTCATGAATCCAAACGCCCATTTATGTTTTAATGTAGCAGGTGGTCACAAACTTCAGTTAAAACCTGCTGCATTAGCCATAGCCAAACAACCCTTGAATTTGCTATTTTGTTGCTGGCAGGTTCAAAAACCAATAAATTTTTGGTTGCATTAATACATACCAGACACGTAATTGTGCTTAAATGGGTTAGATGGGTCTTTGTAATAATAGTAACATAATGTGTTTTTAAAACTTCTAAAAGTCATGTGCGGTTCTCACCATATTCCAACATGTGTTAGTTTAGTAATCTAGTCATAAGTATGTAGAACAAAGGAGATTTAGGAAATGTATCTAAATTATATAACAGAACAACCTATGATCATAGACTGAATATATTGCACATACCAGGCATCTAGTCAGCTTTATATTCTCAAATATTTCACCAAAATAGATAAATAAGCATCTTAGCTATACAAAAAAGTCTTACAGATGACACAAACTTATATCTATGATTATGAAAACTATTTGCAATGATCAATGTCTAATGTTTAAACTTTAAACTCTAAATAATGTTCGATCTTTGTGAATGAATATATAAAAGTTTATAAAAAGTTAATTTGTATGATCATGAAATCATATATTTTCCAACACCCATTTAGCAAACTTTTAGTAGCTATTGCTTTTTTGAAGAAAAAAGTTAGTAATGTATGTGTAATGGTAGGTTTTGCCGAACACTTTGAAAAATTAACAACTTACTAAGACAGTCACAAACGTTAAAGGTGTGTCAAGAAGCCCAAGTACTATAAGCACCAACACCATTTGAGGAATGGTCCAACCCAATGAACCTTTAATTATTTTTGCTCGTAGAAATTATTTGCGACACTTTGGTTTCTGATGTCATAGTGATCTGCACATATTCTCCATCAAGGCCCCCTGCATCCACATGTAGATACAAAGTAAGACTATTGAAAACTAAAATATGGAATAATATTTTCAAGAGCATTACTGCATCCATTAATGACCTTATTAGTCAAAGATTTAGTTGTGGCATTGGTTTTGTTGGCTTAGTTGAGTCAGCCATTTTGTATAAATTTTCTTTTGGTTAACCCAGGTCTTGCTACATGTGACACTTTTGTCACACCCCGCCAAGGCGGAAACGCGAGGCGTAACATCATGGATATCATCACAACACAATGGCGTCTATAAAGAGAATTCTACATGCAAAGTATAGACACAAAGTGTCATAACAATACCTATAAAACTAATCCAAATCTAAAAGGCGTCTTTATTAATGAAACGAAAGTTCTCGTCAATAGAAAGACATGCAACAAGTATCCTTAATTCAAACAATGCAATATTCAAGACATAAAAGCAATAAACTTCATGACATCCTATGGTCTCTTTCTAGCCACTTCTCTCTATCTTATCCTCATGATGCTCACCTGAAAATGATGCTTAAATGTCAACATAATGTTGGTGAGAGTCATAGGTTTAAGACGCGCCAATAACTCGCTTTGAAATCACTGTGATAAATAAAACATAGCATAACAGAACATACAACGAACTATCATACAAGATAACATGCAATCACATCAACCGACATTGAGACGCCCACGCTCAAACATCACAAACATATCCCTATCCACAACAATGAGACAATCTCGCTCACTATTAACAATCCACAACAATGAGATGATCACTGATGTCGTTTAGAAACCAATTATAATACGTATTATATATAAGCATAAAGAAAATTTACTAAAAATCCTTAAGGACAAAGATTAGTAGTAATTTCTACACAAAAATATCACACGTAAGAAACCGGTAAGTGATTACCGAGTCGTTTTCCTAAAGATTTATGAAATTGAGACCTTGTTTGTTATTTGGACAATGACTTGAATTGGTTCGAAAATGATTTGTTTTCTAACATCCTAATAGTGAGCAAATAAAGGAACAATTAAACCTAACAACAATAATGGGAAATTAAATTTTAACTAACAATGCAATTCGAGAATCCTAAACGTGACCTAAAAACCTTAAATTATCAAAATTATGTCCTAAAAGGATCTTTTTGGTTTTTATAATATTTAATTGACTAAAAAGCTAGGGCAAAGAAAACTAGACCAAAAACGAAAGAGTTTTAAGCTAAAAATCACTAAAAATATGAACGGGATTCAATCCCGTTCTTTAAAAAAACAAGATTTTTCAATTTAAGTCCTACGAAAGCAAATCTAATTTTCCTAGGTTCTAAATGTTAAAAGAAAATTTTCTAAAAAAATAATATATTTTTGACTTTTTTATAATTTTTTATGAATTAAAAATGATTTTAACAAAATTAAATGTTGATCCCACGCCTTGATCGATTCTTTAGTATATAAAGAGTTTGTTACCTTGGAAGAATCCAAAATAACAAAGATTGAGACTTTGTGAATATACCAAAGTGTATGCGGAAACTACACTTTGATACTCTAGAGAAATGTATGAAACAGTAACGATCACTCACAAACAATAAATACCAGAATCACTGCTCCAATATTATAAATAATACGAGTACTCTCTAAGTACTGGGGTTACACAACCTTGAAGCAATTACAAATTCTCTCTAAGTGTATATCTTAAAGTTCTAACTATCACTACTCTAGGGATCTCCTTTTATAGAAATACAAGGAGCCCTTTACAAATATATCTGCCTATCTATTAGGAACAGTTACAATTCAAAACTAAATATTCCGAAATGCTCTCCATACCTTCTTATCTTCATATCATCAGCTTTGACTATTTAGCAGTACAAACTTCTTCAACTAGCAGTATTAAGTTTCATTGGCAGTATTAACTTGTGCTGGCAGTACTAACCTTGTGCTGGCAGTACTAACCCCTTTAGTACTGTTGGCAGTATTAAGTCATATGAAGATTTATTCCCAACAATCCTCCCCTAAACTTGTGATTGTCCTTTAAATCAACAAGTTTTCAGTAACAACTTGCCCTATATAAGGGGTCGCCTCCATTTCACTGTTAGTGCCACAGTAAAAAAAATCTCTTCCACCATCCAATCGATAAGCATCCATTAACTCACAGAAACCATACACAAGGTAATAACTCGCGTGCTCCATCCAAACCTTTGTTTCCACAAATCATGGTAATTGCAACTACTGATTTTTACATCAGAAATAACAGATGAGGAACTTCGTGAGTTCACATCTGAGTATTACATCCCGTCCGCACTGCACCCGGTAGTGCCGGCTGCGAGTGCGAGTATAGCGGATTTCCCAGTGGGGAAGGTTGGGGTATACACACGGTTCTTTGAATTTCCCAATCAACGTGTACCCCTTTCGTTGTTTATGTGCAACGTCCTGAATCATTATCGTCTTCATATTTCCCAATTGCACTGCATAGGCGCAGCAAAAATAACCAATTTCGAGGTTAATTGCCGCCTATTGGCAATTCATCCCACAGTCCATTTGTTCCCCGCACCTTCTATCACACCTCTTGGTCAAACGGATGGGTATCGTTTGCCAAGCGTGCCGGTCGTTTGCAGTGCTACACCGAGAAATTAGATGCGCTAAGGCGTTGGAGGGAGATGTATTTTCTGGTGAATATGCGTTGGTTCACTGGGACTTGCGCATTCTAACCCAGGGGTCATTGCCGAGGGATGAGCTGCACCCCCCGGTCCCGTATAGAAGAGGAGGCGAACTATAAATAGAAACCGTATTCCCCAACGCATACTCGGAAGTCTTTCTATGCCACATGGGCATTAGTCGTAATTATTGTCAAAGCCCCGAGGAAAAAGTGCCGACGTTTATTAGCGATGACGGCCGGGTGGGAGCTTGTCCTTCCTTCCTTCTCCCTCGTTTAGTAGTGTAAGCGCTCTTTCTTATTTAAGCTTATGTGACCATTTGTTTTTTGTTTCCGTTTGTGTTGCGCAGAGATGGATTTGTTTAGCGTGGTTCACCTAAGTAAGCCAAGCTGGTGACCTGAGGTCGCCCATTAAGATATGGTGAGGAGCCGCTGTTGGAAAGTACCTCCGCCGGGCGACAATGGAACTTGTGCTGGAGCACCCAGAGGCAGAGAGGTACGATTACTACACCCACAACCACTGCGCAGTGTACCAGGTGTAATTGTGGAGCCCCCCAGGCTAGACGCAGCAAGCGTTGGTTCTTCAGAGGATGCTGATGTCGTAGAAGTTGATTCTAGGTTGAAACGTAAGAGGGCTACTGGTGATGACGGCGCGGGCCCATCAAAGAGGGTGCGTCATGTCAGTCTAGGTTTGAGTACATCGACTGAGGAGGAACCCCGATGCGTCACTACGCCTTGGCTGTTCTGCAAGGAGGTGATCGAGACTTTCCTCCCCCCAAGGTAATAATTTTTAGCTTCTATTTTCCGTCAGAAATATTGTTGATGGTACCAATCAATGAAAAGCAATGTGTAAGCCTCATTATGTTTTATTTGTTGCCGCTTTGTGCGCAGTGTCGAAGCTACTAGCGATTCCTCTGCGCCGGTGACGCATGCTGTACAGTCCCCTCCCCAGACTAGTCCCAAGGTGTTTGAGGGTATGCCAGTGGATCAGCTTATGGAGGAGTTTGATATGGTCACTGCGCAGCAAGCCGCGCTCGTGGCGCAGCTGAGGGCAAGGTTTTCTAATGAACGCAGCCAGAGTGTACAAAAGGATGAAGAGATCATGATGCTGAAGACACATTGGCAGAATTCGCTGGCTGAGCAGAGTCTCCGAGGTCTTAATGCACGAACCTTTGCCAGGAAGAAAAAATGGCCCTGCTTGTTAAAGGTAGAGACAAGAGCGCGGGATGCTCGGAGTACAAGAGCAAGATGGTCATTGTGACTGTGAAGTATTTGGAGGGGGGTAATAACAATCATTTTGTAGGGTTGATGAGTTTCGCCAAGAGTGAGTGCTGTTGAGAACAGGAGGAGAAGCTGCGCAAACTCAGTATTGAGTATGATGAGGAGCTTTATCCTCACATGTTGTCCGCCATTGCTGAGCGCAGGTGGCTCATAAGCCATGGGCTGCGCCTTGCTGCCATGAAACGTTTGGGAATACTCAAGGAGGTCAAGCAGTCCCTTTGGGGATGTTTGTTGAAGTGTGCATGGGCACGTGTAAGGCGGAAAGCGGTGGAGAGAACTCCATGAAAAAGAGGTTGGCTGACAGTGCCTGCCGCAAAAACCAAAGGTACCACGGGTATAATGATAAAGCTTATGAAGGGACTTGTTGTTGCGATGAGGCGATGAAACTGTTAGAGCTACCTCATATTGCACAGCTGGAGCGTGACCAGGATTACCCCATAGATGTGATAATGGCGGGGTTAACCTTGGCTAGGCATGCCTCCGAGGGCGCTGAGGGCCAGCCTGATTACTTTCTCAAGCCGGATGTGGCGCAACTACAGGTTCCTATCTTTTCCCGTCCGCGTGATATCCTAAATCCTTTTGCACTTGAGAGGGAGATTCCGTTGAAGGAATCTCTGGAGGCCCACGCCATAAGGCTTGCTAAGAAGAAGGGGGTAAAGGGCAAGGCAATATTATGCGGTGTTGGTGCAGCGCACATCCCCCGTTCTGATGGAGTACCCGTTAGCGTGGCGACTGTGCTACCTAAGGATAGTGAACTTCTGGGGAAGCTTGAGGAGGCTGGAGATGCTGCATACCAAGTTGGCAGGTCAGAGCAAAGTCGTTGTCACAGCACCCCTGCCCCAGCAACTAGCTTTTCTTCTTCCTTGTGTTAAACTTATCGTTTTGTGTATATTGGTAAAATTTTTGATTAGTTTTAAACTCGTTGTTCTTAGTGTAAAATTTGTCCTTGTGGGACCCATACTAGGGTGGGTTTTGTTGTTTGTTACTTGTGCATTGAGCCACAAGATAAGTTATAAAAGTTGACAATATGTTTGTGCACAATTAGTTGCCTTTGCATGAAAGACTCGTTTGTGATGTGCTATTTGTCAAATTGTTGCGAACCTAGTCATTACAGAGTTCATGACTGCGAAATATGCTAAGTTTACATGTATGGGTTGACATTACAATTACATGCGGCGTACCGCTAATACCATATCAAGAAGTCAAAAGTTTTGACTCCTAATTTGTTAAACGTGCACTGTGTGCGCTGCTGCGCATCCATCGTGGAATGCGCAGTTAAACTTACTCCAACGTCTTGAGAGAAAGGTGTTTAACAAGGATTCATGATCCAATGTTGATGGGTTTGCAACCCTCTTACTCAACGAGTCATTTAGTAGGTTTACTCATCCTTTTCCCAGCGTGGGGTTATTAGGTGCATGCACGCCGCGTAGGCACAGAATAATGTAACAACAATATTGATACATAAATAGGTACTCACAATAAGCATGTAAAGTGAAATGTGTCGCGGAGTTAGCTAGAAACCGCGACATTTTATAGTAGTAACTTGGCAAAAATGAAAACATATTGTCTATATAAAGTAAGCTTAAAAGAGATAAATGAAATGTACCTTAATCCCTTTTGCACAAAACAGGGATAATAAAGCTCTAAGAGCTAATCAACAAGCTCTGGCTTGTTATAAACAAGCCAGTAAGTCCATAAGCCCTTCCACAATTGGCTTATCATCCATATTTAAAAGCTTTGGTAATTTTAGGAGGAATTGAGTGATTAACAAAGCTCAGTTAAGATTTTAAAAGCTTAACTGAGTACAATTAACTAAAATAGTAAGAGTAGCTTAAAAGGAGTTTAAAAAAGAGCTTATGATAAACATGATTGCTATATAATGAAACAGAATTTAAAGAAAAGTTTAATATAAAAACAGAATTTTATTAAATTTAAAGGAGATTACACTACTTTAAAAGGAAATTACACTGAGAAAACAATTATAAGCTAAAAATGAGCTACTAGACTGAAATAAGCTACTCCTACCCTAAATCTAATCCTACTCCTCCATACTTTGTGAGTGAGGGTGCCCCTTTATTTATAGGCTTGAGAAGAAGCTTCCGGGTCTCAAACGCTCCTCTTGATCTTTTAATTTCATGCATCTATTTCTTGCAATCATTGGATCCTCATTCTAGGCAGTTTGATCATTAAATGAGCACACGGATTGCCAGCGTGGAAATCCGTGTGTCAAAGGCTTTGTACTTCTTTAACAAAGGATTTAGTGTAATTTTTTCATTCCTTGTGTGTTTCTTTAGGATCCCGCATGTCATTCCCTTGTAAGGTTGACCAATCAGAGGCTTTGGTGACGTTTCTTTTTGCTGACATGATACTTAGTACTTGGAATCTTCTTTTGGCTACGTCAATTTGGATTTACCCTTTGTTTTTTATGCAGGTAAAAAATGAAGACGATATATGAATAGTAAAAACAAACTTTCCCACCTTCTTTTCTTTTCTTTTTATAAGATTTTTTGACCAAGGGGTGTGGTTGTTGACTTGGGCTCGGGTATAAAGGAATTGGGCTACAGGTTTATGGATTCTGGCTTGGGATAAAAGGGTATTGTTATAAAGGGATAAAGACCGTTATCTCCTTAATAAAAAGGAGATAACGATGTTAGGGTTTAGGGACTTTTGGTGAATGTTATTTAATATTAAGGGTATTTTGGGTATTTTGAGGTTTTGGTATTTTGTGAGTTGACAATTGTTGACCAATGGTTGACTTTTGATGACATTTTGCTAGAAACTTCCGGCTCTTGTGCACTCTATCCGTCCCCGTGTTCGTGTTTATCCGGTTTTGACCGTTTTCTTATGATTTTTGCATTATCCGTACCTACACATTTACAAACAACAAAATACACAAATACAGGCATATTTTTGCACATGTTGATCATTTAAGGGCCATTTTTGGTATAATAAAGATATGTGATTTCTCACATATCAATCACGCTCACTTTTAACAATCCACAACAATGAGACGATCACGCTCACTTTTAACAATCCACAACAATGAGACGATCACGCTTACTTCTAATAATCCATCAATGCCTTGAGATGGTCATGCTCAAGCACAACAATCCATATCATATTAGCAAGTAGCACATAACTTACAATAGTCTCGTATAGCCCATGTCTCATTTAAAACACATTATCACAGTAACTAAAATATTTAAACTCATAGCATCATTTCCACCACAAGAAAAACATAAGAAAAAAGTGCTATGAAACTCACCTGATGCTTAAGCAATTTCCAAACTCCTTGCACAAAACTATAAAATCAAACAAACGCATGTTACACGCGACTTAGCCAAAATGCTTATGCCCATGTAACAATCATATGATGGATGTCTAAGGTGTTTATTTACCCTCATGGGTCACCCCGACACCATGCCCAACATTTACCAAATCGTTAACACACTTTTTCAATGTTCAATAATTTACCAAAAAATGCAGAATTTTAGTGTCACTATATCATTTTCTAAACCACACCTACAGACCTTTATAAATTTTACTAAAAATCACGCATTTAATATTATGAGTTTACTATCTCCATGATTTTTCCACTAATTTATATCCCCTCTTAAGTGCCCAAAATAAAATCAAACTTTTAACTACTCAGTTTTGGATCTGTACGAACACTAAAAAGTGTGGACCTAAAAACCATACTTAGACTCCAAATCAGAAGCTCTCATTTGGGGTATTTTTAATAGACACGTAGAACTAAACTCCTGTAGATTGGCTATTCCTAATTCCAATTTTAAGTGGGGGTTTTACACCCCGTAACCTGACTTAAATCTGACATGAATTTACTGCTTTGATAACTTTTCTTGTAACCAACATTTGAATGAATTCCCGACCTTAAAAACTTTCGAGGCCGGATTTTATGGAAACTAAACTCTCTGAGCTACAACCTAGGCTCAAGAATCATATCAATTCTTGCCTTTATCACCTAGATATCATCAAAACAACACAACCCTAAATTCTGCCAAACCCTAATTCAAGTTTTAACGCGAATTAAACCTAACGAATTACACCCATAAGCTTCTAACTAAACCCTAATCATTATAACATGTTTATTATATCATTAATTACAGATGTTATGAAACCTTAATTATCTATCATAATAATTTTTATATGATTTAATGATAACTAATTAACAAAAGCTTAATTGAAACATACCTAAACCTTGATTCTTGAACAACAAATCACCTAGCTTGATCTTGAATAAATAAAATCTTTTTTTTTCTCTCTGCCCTTGAGTTCGATCGGTTAAAAAAATATGGGGGTTATGAGTTTGTATTTATAGTGTGGGGAAAAAGGATCTAGATAATTACCAAATTAGAATCCTGATTATACTAAAATTAGTTTTTCCCTTAATTAGAGTCCTACTAGGATTGAGCTTTATTCTTTTTTTTCTTCTAAAACTCGTATTTACTATTCATGTATAAAAAAATATTTTTTTTTTATCTTTTATTAGTTAATTAATTACCTTCAATACCTTAACTTTTTATAAAAACCTAAGCTAATTTGGTAAACCATTTTGCTTATAAACTACTTTCTAAAAATAACTTTTCATTTCCCGATTCACTTTCTATATATGGAAAGTTTACTACCAACTTCTGTATTTCAACCACATTATTCCTTTCCCATATCACACACTTCCTATAAACGCTTAATCATTAAAACCAAGTATTGAAGTAGCAATGCATGCACACGTCTTTCATATCCATTATCACCACACGTGAACGAATAAAATACTTAACACCAAACTTAAACACACTCAAAATAAGATGCCATACACCTCAAAATGATATCAAGCACATAATTAACTCACTTAGCCCACATAAATTCACATAGCACAACACTTACACACATAAAAATGAACTCTTAGCCATTTCTAAAGGTTTAAACTAACCTGCTTAAATCACGGTTGTCACAACTTTATGCCGTCTAACAAAATCAATATACGACACACCTTTTTCCCATTCTGAATAGCTTAACAGCTGTATATCATTAGTCTTTTAAGAAGCGTCCCATTTCTTCTCTGATGCATCAGGCATAGACTTGCCACCACCTGATGATCTAAACGAATTTAAGCTGCTACCATCCTTTTGTAATGAAGCTGGGCCAAGTTTTCCTCCTTGCTCTTTATCTGATGAATCGGGGTTTGGAGGTGTAACATCTGAGAATTTTCGGATTTTTAAGATAACTATTTTACCCCTTTGACTTTTAGGTCTGGCTTGACTTATAAGAACGACCATCTAAATCACGTTTTCACGGCTCGAACCCTAAAGCAATTCGATGTGAAACGACATTCCTGACAACTTTTCAGTTTTGCCCGAGACCTGGAAACGAGCCGAAAAGGGCTAAAACAGCACCGCAAACATTTTTCGAACAATATACAACGCGGACACACAAAAACAATTAAATTTGTTTTTAATTATCAGTATTTATTTAATAAAAATATTAAATAAATTAGTCATCATTTTAATTAAAAGCGTTGCGGATAACGCGAATACTCGAGTTGAAATCCAATTTTATTTCGGACAAGACGAAACCGGTTCACAAAATGAATAACAGATATTTTATTAAATGTTATAAAATATTTATGAAACATTATCAAGTAAATACTCATTTTTATCAGAAAAATGATTCGGAAAACAATGGCGCAAGTTTCAAGAGTTGAATCATCCGTTAAGTCCTTCAAACGAGTCCCGAACCGATACGTATCGAAGTTTTACTAAAAAGTTACAAAACGAACCCTGGACTATTTCAACTTGTCACTTTTGATTTAAAGTTTTAATATATATATAAAATTATATATATCTATTTCATTTATACAAATAAAACACACACACACCCACATCACTACTCTCTCCCTCCCCTTTTATCCGGCCACCGCCCCACCACCATCTCCGGCGATCATTCCGGCCACCACCGCCGCGCCGCCGCCGAAGTGCCCCCCACATTTTGATATAAATAGGCTGCTCCCCTCTAATTTTGGATCATTAGGAAATTTAGTTTTAGTTTTTACTCTTTCATTTTTAGCTTATTAGAAATTAGAATTTAGCTTATTTCATTTTTCTGGCTTATTGTAACAAGATTAACTTGAGAGCTTATTGAGATATTGTAACAAATATGGTTTTAGCTTAATGAATTTTGGTTTGCTTAATGTTTTGGCTTATTGGTTAGTTTTTCTTTTCGAAAGTTAGCTTAATCAAATAAGCTAATCTGTTGAGCTTATTACCTTAGCTTATTAATCTCAAAACTCCTAAAAAGCTTAAAGATCGATTCCTATAAGCTTTCTAAAGCTTATTCAATTCATTCTTATAAGATTTTAAGGACTTTTCTATATGATAAGCTCAAATAAGCTCATATTTAGCTTATTGTCATGTTTTTATTGTTTTAGAGTTTTTAGACGCTCATCTTATCAGGATTAATAAGCTTCTAAATATCTTATTCAATTTCACTTGAGCTTATATTGCTTAGTTCAAATTTTCGTTAGCTTATTGCTTATTCGTGTTGAGATCTAATTCGTTTAAGTGCTTATAGCTTATTAAAATTCCTTGTTGCTACTTTTGGTTGCTTATCAATTTAGTTTTGAGCTTATTTCATTTTAGTGTTGGCTTGTTAAGAGGTTTAAGTTTTAGATCTTGATTTAGCTTAAAATTTTGTTAGCTTATTGACAAGGTTTTGAGTTTTAGTGCTTATTTCGGTTTTAGAGGTGCTTATCTCGTAATATTAGTGCTATTGATTACTTATTCGTATGATTATTTGTCTCGTTTAGTCTCGCTAGTGCTTAATCGATTTTTGTTGTTTAAGTTTAGTATTGGATTTGTCATCTTATTTGCTTGGTCATTACTTATTTGATATTAGTTGTGCTATGTTTGTGATCGTGACTTATGCTTATCGTTCATTTCAGCTTATTAAGCTTGTTTTAGCTTATTTGCATAACTTGTTAACTTGTACTCTATTCCCGCGTGTTTAGTTTGTGTAAAATTAACTTGGGCCTCGTGATCATTTGGGCCAGGATACTTGTATGTTGGTTTTGTTTGGTTTGTGAATTATGTGTTGGGCCTGTTGGTTTGTTAGAAATTGATTACTAGGCCAGCTCACTGTTAGGCCAAGTTAATAGAGTTAGCAGATATATAACTTTGTTTCAGTTAACAATTTTGTGTTTATTTTATGATCTTTGGTACCGGTCATCTCATGAGGCGTGGAGCTTAAGTGTGAAAACTATAGATCATTTAAGCTCAGACTGTTTAGATCTTATATCTAGGATAAACAATAACAATGATAACAATATGCACAACGGAATTAAATAAAGAACATCAATGTTAAGCCTCAAATCTATATGATCAAAATAATACAATTACCTATCTCTAATAGTAACAGGGATCAAGGAAAACCTTGATTACCTTGAGGCTACATCACCACTATAGGCGTCTACATCTCTAACTCTTGTACACATACACACATACACGTTTTTCTGTGTACACACACTTTTTGGGATGGTAAACTACACGACCTAATATCTCTTTATATAGTTGAGATCATCTAGGTTTACAAAGGATAAGAACAAATATAATTAGGAAACAAATAATATCTTCCTAACTATTATCTTTATCTTCTATATCTTTTATCTTCTTAAGGAAATCTTTTAGAATCTTAAAAATCTTCCATCTTTTGAAGAATTCCATCTTTGCGTTTAAGTCCTTTTTGTTTCATTCTTTTATTTATTTTGTCTCATCAAATCAATAATTCCCAACAATAACTATTATCTTTATCTTCTATATCATGTACAAACTTCATCATAAAGCAAAAGCTTCCCCTGAAGTTGAGATGTAATCATCTCCCTGAATGAAACAAAACTTTCCCTTAAGTAGATTTTATTTGTACCATGCCACACCAAGGATCTACAATTTGCCAATTGTACCTATTAACATCTTCTTCCCCTTTTTGTCATAATCCAATAGAGGACATATGAATATAAGCAACTTTGATCTTGACCACTACTATAACACCCCATGTTTTAGGGTATTGTACGCGTTTGCTTTAAATCCTAAACGTTAAGTTAAATCGCGTAAGCTAAAAAATGATCATTCAATGTAAACGGGCGTCAAACAATTAAATGTTTACATCAAGCAAGTGTTAAGTAATTAATTTGAGGATAATTATTAACTTTGTTCAATTATTTTTATTGGTTCGTAAAGTGTGTACGTTTCGCGATAAAAGTACGTTTAAGCATACCCGGAACCACCATAAATAAATTTACGCTTCAACAAATGCCTATTATTATTTCCAATGATCAAAAAGTTTATAAACTTTACCCATGGTTGTTAAATAGGACGACCCATATACAAGAAATCAACAAGACTTATACAACTTGCAAGTATACACTTTAATGAATAGCATTACACTTTCACATTTACTTACAATTTATACTTTTAAAAGTGCAAGTATAATACTTTCATTTTGCTAGCTAGATAGTCTTCCATAATTTCATGGGATGATTCACACATTAGGGAACATAGGAACATAAGAATTAAAGGGAGGACATGTACAAGTATGGAGCTTATAAGACTTATGGCATGTATAGTGATCTTGACCAACTAGTCACCCCATTTTATGCAAATTTGTCGCCCCCCACCCCCTTGATATTGCTATGAGTTTTGGTCTTTGTTATAAGGCATATGACTAGCACATTTATCATATAAGTCTTACACCTTTTCAAGAGATAAAACACATAAGTCTTCACTTGATAAAAATCAATATTCTACATCATATCTAAGATGTCTTAAGTTGTTTGCAAGGGTTGGTTAAAGGTTTACAAGTATTAAAGCAAGAAAAGCACGATTAGGGTTTCTATTGGAATTAGGGTTTTCTAAGCTTGTATGCTTTGGTTTTTCATCTAAACAAGGGTTTAGATTGTGTTGCTTATTATCATACATCATCATAAGGTTATCTAAAAACTCTAATCACTTTACATTTATCATTTTATGTGTATATACGTTCTATATAGTAAAATTACCATATAAGATACTCTTGAACATGTGAAATGAGTTTCTACTTGTGATTCTGATTTTGAACACTTTTAGATATGTTATGTAGTTGATAATATCATGATATAATGGGATTATAAGTATGGTATCATGTTTGTAAAAGTATAAAAAGTTCATATATAAACTAGTAGTTAAAGTATACTTATGAAAGTTCTTATATAAATAAGTGTGTACACAAATGGATCTTGTGATTTCTTGGACATTTTTGGACAATTATGGACCTATGGACACTATTATATATGACATAGTATATAATAAGTATTGGATAACTTGTGGTATTTTATTAGGTTAAAAAGGTATATACAACAAGTTATAACTAAGTATACATAATGAGTTCTAAAGGGGCTATTTTGGTTCGTGTATGATGACAGCCCTATTATGTTCTATAAAGATACTACACCTTATGAAAATTTCAAATATGTAAAGAACTCGAAAAACCGACTTATAACGAAAAAGACCCGACAAATACGGCGTTTACGATAATTAAAGTTTATAAAAGTAATTTTATTAACTATGAACAGTAAAATTTACTATTCATGACAGAAACATATATTTTGAAAACATCAATAAATTGATATAAGTTTCAATAACGAAGACGTACTCAAAAGAATCGCTAAAAACGGAGCTATAACGAATAAAATACGACATTTCCAGGTTTTACTTTAATTAAAGTTATAAAAATAAGTTTATAACTGGTATGAACAGTAAAAATCACTATTCATCAGAGGACATGAAATACAAAAATGTCATATTTTGATACGTCGTCTTAATACGAAAGGGTGGACATAAGAAACGGACTTGAAACGTGAACGTTATGTGATTTTTACCAAAGGTATATTTATAAACGTTTTAACTTTATAAATATGATTTCACTAAAACAATTAGATGGTGATTAGCTATATAGAATTATATATGGTAGTAGTTACCCAATGTGATTAGTACTTATACGACCTGTATTGGATTAGGTTGCACTCGATCATTACCATGACGCATTTTCTGTGATACACTTGATATTCGCTCACTCAAGGTGAGTTCATAGCCCCACGTTTTACATGATTTGTTTTATAAGTTTTTGGGGTGAGAAACATGCACTGTTTTATAATTGGACACAAGTGGATAAGTTTTATATTATGATTACGTGTTGCCTAAGTAGCGATAACCCTAGTTGAGCCCATTATCATGAACTGTCAGTTACTGGATTGTGAGCGCGAATGTTATGAATAGATCTATTGGGATTGACATCCCTGTTCGGGTGATTAGCTATCACTGGGCAAACGAACGTATACCATGTCGAATATAGGATGTTGCAGGTTAGAACATCATCACGGGCAATGTAGGCCATTTATATGGTATTCATTTATGTCGAGCTTCAGTGTCATGAGCTTAGGGCAACGTAATTACATTTATATGATGTCTGCATCTGTTGCATTATCATACACTTGGGAAATCTTGTGGTCCTACAATATACGATTTATCAAACCTATGAATTCACCAACATTATTGTTGACGTTTTAAAGCAATGTTTTTCAGGAGGTCAATAAGCACGAGGTGCAAGGGATACATTGGTGGTTTTGATTTGGATATCATGTGTTAAAGATTTTGTCGCATCACATTTTGTATATCTGTTATGCGTTAAATGACTTTTTGGTCGTTCTATATATATCTTGTGTTATTGATCTATGAAGTAACATACCCCGGACCCTTATTCCGCTGTGACCCAATTTGGGGGTGTTACAGATTGGTATCAAGAGCCAAGGTTATAGAGAACCAGGTCAAATGTTTTTGCTGGACTATAACCGTTTTCAAACATTGCATACACACAAAGGGGTTTGCATGGGGCATACATACGTGCATACATTCATACATACACTAGTTGTTGCATTAGTTGGTTATATTAGATGCATTCATAATTGATATACGTGTTTATATTATACTACGTATATACCATACCAGTCTTATATAATATAGTTATATAAGTTATTTTTGCTTGTTACAGCAGTTATGTCGTCTGATTCCGCGGTTACCTATACTTCCGTCCACTCTGAGGCACGATCTTGGAGTATCCCGTCTGAGGATCCTTACGAGGAGGCTGCCCGACAGTTGTTGGAGCAGGCACCACGTCCTTCAGAGTATGTACCTGATCCCATGGAGCTAGAGGATCATGTACCAGTGTACATTCCTGAGCCTGAGCACCCTGAGGATTTAGTGCCAGCTGAGGATGAGGCACCTATAGAGCCATACATTACTGAGGTTGCTTCTGCACCTACACCGCCACTACCACCACCATCCCTTCTACCCACACTTATCCGACCCCCACATACTAGAGCAGCCATGGCTCAGAGGAGAGCTACAGCACCATCCATATATCATTCACTACTTCCAGCAGGGACGCTACCATTGTTACCTATACCACTACCTGCACCATCCACTAGCCGCAGAGCTGACATTCTCGAGGCTGACATGCCACCTCGGAAGAGGCTACTACTTACTGCTCCCACACCTAGGATTAAGGTTGGGGAGAGCTCTGCTACTGCTGCTGCTAGACAGCCAGGATCTACTATGACCCGCAGGGTCAATAACAGTTATGTAGACACTGTGGATACCAGGGTTCAAGATACTAAGAGGAGGACTATGGCTGCCGTAGAGGTGATTAACCTGAGGGTCAGTTACCAGGCAGATGTTCGCAAGAGAAAGAGTTTGGGGTTTTATTCACGACATCAGGAGGCCTAGGAGGATCGGGCTGCTGTAAGAGCTGAGATTGAGATATTGAGGATAGAGAGGCTTGCTTACAAGCAAGAGAGCATCGAGACCCATCAGGCCTTGGGTAGGTATGAGGCTTACAGCAGGGCACTAGAGGCACGGATTAGAGTGTTAGAGACTCAAGTGTATCGCCACGAATGGCAGCGTCAGGACGCAGATGATCGTGCTATTGAGCATATCATACGTACCCAGGCCTTGGAGACTGGAGCACGCGTTGACACCTTAGAGTACACTGGTAGTAGTGCCTAGGTTTACCTTTCTATCATATTGTAGCTATGGTATATAACCTGCTAAATTTTTATGGGTTACTCCCAGCTAGCAGACTATATAGATCTTTTGTTTCTATTTAGCTATCATGTATAGCCTACTAAGTATTACAGGGTAACTCCCGGCTAGTAGGGCTCTAGGGTTATTTTCATCTTGTAACCTAGCAGTAGGGAATCGTTTTGTACCAAACAGATCATGTATGTTTTTCAATTATATATGGAATGGTGGTATTATGTCATGTCTGTAATCGAATTTGTTATGAATGAATGTCGATTTGGTTATATCTTTGTTGATTACAATTCAGTTGTATATTTCACTGTGTGATGTGATCTCACTTTACTTATTGTGCATATGTCATGTCATGGTTATGATTTTACGAAATCTAACGGGTATTAAATTTTCTTGTAATTTGAAGAAAATGGTACCAAAAAGAGCCACGAGGTCAAACATAGCCCCAAAAACAACCAACACCACATCTGTCACTAATGCCCAACTTCAGGCAATGATTAACCAAGGCATTACTGCCGCTTTGGCAGCACGTGATGCAAACACGAATGGCGTCGACAACCACAATTCAGGAACAGGTGCGAGGAGAAACGAGCGAGCCACTCGTGAGTGCACTTACCCAGACTTCATGAAGTGCCAACCTCAATTTCAAAGGCACAGAAGGAGTTGTCGAATTGACTCAATGGATTGATAAAATGGAAAATATGCTTCGTATAAGCAACTGTTATGTGGAAAACCAAATCAAGTTCTCCACTTGTACTCTTCTGGGAAATGCTCTAACATGGTGGAACTCCCACGTTAGGACTGTTGGTAATGACATTGCTTATGCAATGACCTGGACTGAATTGAAGAAGAAAATAACTGACAAGTACTGCCCAAGGACTGAGATTAAGAAACTCGAAGTCGAACTATGGGAATTGAAAGTAAAGGGTAATGATGTAATAGGGTACAATCAATGTTTTCAGGAACTGGCACAGCTGTGTGGTAGAATGTTTCCTGAAGAATCTGACAAGATTGAGAAATATGTCGGTGGCTTACCTGACATGATCCACATAAGTGTAGTAATATCCAAGCCTAAGACAATGCAAGAGGCAACTAAAATGGCAATCGAAGTGATGTATAAGAGAATCCGCACATTTGCTGACCGTCAAACAGAGAACAAAAGAAAGCTAGATAATAACCAACAACCATAACAACACCACCAAAACAAGAGGCAAAATACCGGCAGGGTTTATGCTGCAGGGATTGTTGAGAAGAAACAATATGGGGGATCCAAACCCCTATGCTCAAAATGCAATTATCACCACGATGGTCCATGTGCTCCTAAATGTCACAAATGTAGCAATGTTGGCCATTTTTCTCATGACTATAGAAGTATGACAAATGCTAATAATGCTAACCATTAGAGGGGCACTAGGTCGGGTCAGAAGCCTACTTGTTTTGAGTGTGGAGCCCAAGGACACTTCAAGAGGGAATGTCCCAAGCGAAGAACAAAAACCGTGGTAACCATGTGTTGGAGGTGGCTAATGGCTTCCAGCAAGTTGAGGCGTAGGGCTTGCAGGGACTAAACCCAGACTCCACGTCGTGAGGGTACGTTCCTTCTAAACAACGTTATGCTTCTATTCTTATTCGATACTGCGTGCGATAGAAGTTTTATATCCACTCGCAAGTAGACTCCACAAATTGATATCCCTCCAACTGCATTAGATCACTATTATGACGTTGAACTAGCCGATGGGAGAATAATTGGGTTGAACACTATCCTTAGGGGTTGTACATTAAATTTCTTAAACCACCCATTCAACATAGACTTAATGCCCGTAGAACTCGGTAGTTTCGACGCTATAATTGGGTATGGATTGGTTGGTAAAGTACCAAGCAATCATTGTGTGTGCCGAGAAGATCGTTCGTATCCCCTAGGGAAATGAAACATTAATTGTTCATGGTGACGGAAGCAACCGGGGACACGAGGCTCGTCTGCACATTATCTCGTACTCCAAAACACAAGAATACATGCTAAAAGGATGTCCAGTCTTTTTGGCACATGTTACTACATAGGAGTTGAAGGACAAGTCGGGAAGATGGACTTGAGGATGTACAATAGTTCGGATTTTACTGAGTCTTCATGAGGACTTGCCGGGTCTTCCTCCGACTCGACAAGTGGAATTTCAAATTGATTTGGTACCTGGTGCTGCACCTGTAGCACGGGCACCTTATCGATTGGCACCTTCTGAAATGAAAGAGTTGTCGGAGCAACTAAAAGAACTATCTGACAAAGGCTTTATAAGACCTAGTTCCTCACCCTGGGGAGCTCCGGTCTTGTTTGTCAAGAAGAAGGACGGATCGTTTCGAATGTGCATTGATTACCGGGAATTGAATAAACTGACGGTGAAGAACCGTTATCCGCACCATAATTGAATGATTTATTTGATCGCTTCAAGTGTCGAGGTCTACTCGAAGATCGACCTAAGGTTAGGTTATCACCAACTGAGGGTTCGAGAAGAAGACATTCCGAAGACCGCCTTTAGAACTCGTTACGGCCATTATGAATTTCAAGTTATGCCATTTGGTTTGACAAACGCACCTGCCGTATTCATGGACCTTTATTAACGGGTGTGCAACCTTTCTTGATAAATTATGATTGGTCTTTTTTGACAATATTTTCTAATTTATTCGAAGATCATGCAGAGCACGAGAAGAGAACTTATGTTATTCTTAGAGTGCTTAATCGGAAAGAGGAGTTGTATGCTAAATTTTCTAAGTGTGAATTTTGGATTCCTAAAGTACAGTTCCTCGGGTCAATGTGATTGACAGCCTGGGTATTCACCTGGGACCCATGCCGAAGATCGTAATCATTAAAGATTGGGCATCTCCTAAGACACCAACGGAGATTCGTTAATTTTTAGGTCTTGCTGGGTATTATCAAAGATTCATCGAAGGATTTTCAAAGATTGCCAAACTAATGACCAGGCTCACTCAGAAGAAGGTCAAGTTTGAGTAGGGTGACAAACAAGAAACAACGTTCTAATTGTTGAAGCAGATGTTGTGTAGTGCACCAATTTTGGCTTTACTTGAAGGAAGCGGAAGATTTTCAATGGATACTACCGATGCTTTGATCAAATCGGTTTGGCGCTGTGTTGGATGCAAAAGAGAGAGGTGATTGCTTATGCATCACGCCAACTGAAAATTCATGAGAAGAACTATACGACTCATGATTTGGAACTTGGAGTGGTAGTGTTTTCTCTTAAAACTTCGAGACACTATTTGTACGGAACCAAGTGTCCGGTGTTTGGATACTAAGAGCCTACAACACTTCTTAGAATCCAAAGAGTGAATATGAGGCAAACGTCATTGGTTAAGATTGCCTTAGTGATACGATTGCGAGATTCGTTATACACCCAGGAAAAGCACATGTTGTCGCTGACGCCTTAAGCAGGAGATGAAACGAGAGCCACCATTAAGGGTTCGTGCCTTAGTCATGACGTATAGGTTTGAATCTTTCCAAACAAAGTTTGGATACTCAAACTTGAGCAGAAAAAACTAGATAACAACAAGAAGGAAGATGTTGGAGGTATGTATGGTAAAATTCTATAAGATCTGGGGAAGCTTATGACTAGAAAGTTAGAACCCCGGCAGTATGGGAACTTATGTCTAAACGGCAGGAGATGGTTGCCATGACTTATGGTCTTTTGAGGACTGATAAGTGTAAAAATACCATATCTATTATACGCTACTTAAAAAACCAAATTACACCCAAAACCAGTCCAAAATAGCAAAATTATGCTTGTATTTGTGTTTTTTGTGTACAGGTTATGGATAAGTTCAAAATTCGCAAGAAACAATCAAAAGCGAGCAAACGACGAGACACGAGAATCAGAGAAGTACAAAAAGAAAGCAGAAAGGATCAAAGCCGAATGCCAGAAAATGTCTCAAGCCATCAGTCAAATCACCAGTCAAACATTGGTCAAATTATAACTGCGCTTGTCAAACAAAAGCCCATTTCCTCTGTATTATAAAACACAAGGGCGCCAAATTGTAATTCCAAACTGTTCTATAACTAGAAATAATGAGAGAACCAAAAGAACAAGGTCGACCATTTGTGTTACAAAAGCCCAAAAAGTTTTAAACGAGATGTTTTAACCCATTTCAGTTATAATAAAAGTGCGGGGTAAAATACCCATTTCAATGTTCATATCATCGTCCCAAATGTGCCCTTGGCTCAAAACAAAGGGGTTTTTTAAAATTAGAGGGTACAAAGGACAATTCGGTTGACAAGGACTGAAATGGCAGAGAATTACATCACCAAACCCTCCCATTGGCCAATCCCCATCAAAGAAAGTCACGTGGGGAGGATTTTGAGAAGCTCACACAATGGGATGTGGGTTTTTGTACTAAAAATCTCACAAAAGAAGCATACGCAAAACGACACATCAAGTGGAATTGACTCGCTGGCAATCCTCAGGTGGTCCACGCTTGATCAAACGGCCATAAATGAAGCTCAAATGATTGGCCAGGATTGAAAGATTGGAGGGCAGGGCAAGAGATCCTAGAAGCTTCCTCAAGGCCTATAAATAGGGCCTTCCTCTCACACATATGGGGGTCTAGTCTTTTTATCTAGTTTTTAGTAATTTAGTCTAGCTTATAGATTCATATTTTTCTTAAATGTATGTTCCGCTTTTTTCAAAGTAATGATAAATCAGTTCTTTAATTAATGAAATCAGTCTTTAGTATTTTTTAAATCTCATTTTCTAAGCCTATTTCAAAGTATAGCTACTCATAAGCTCTTTCAGTCTATAAGCTGAAATAGAGCTGTTTGAATTCAGAATTAATCTTATCTAAACCTTAAATCAGTTAAACCTATTATGGATCTTACTAAATTTGAGCTTTTGGAAGGGGATCTTAACTTGGAAGAGATCCCAAGGACTTTACTCTAGCTTATCTAATAAGCTAGGGAGCTTGTAGCTGCCCTTTCTTGAGTCATTTTGTTTAGCTAGAGGAGTTTGTAAGATTCTTCTTTTCTTTTCCTTTAAATTTAGTTTTAAATAAATGATATTATGGTTGCTATGTTTAGATTGCTTATTGCTTATCTCTTTGCTTCGTTAGTGGTTTTAACTTCTCTTCTTTTACTTATTTAGTTTTATGTTCTAGTCTGTTTTTGCATAAAAATAAATAGTGATAGATATTTAGTTACTAATTTTCTGTAATTAAAAACTCATTAAAATCCAAAAAATATTAGCTTATTTGTTTAAGATCTTAGAAATTTTACTTATTCTGTTGTTTAATCATGATTGCTAAGTTTGTTTTAAGAGCTAGTTTTTATCTGGTATTTTGTACTATATATTATTAGATTTTCTCTTAAAAAGTTTTTTCAAATCTGCTATAACTAAAAGGGGTGTTTGGTTTAGTGCACTCTCTCAAATTTTAACTTAGCACGTAATTATACTTAAGATTAGTACTGCTGCTCACCTTTTCACTACCACGTACTAACCAGTTTAATTAGTACTACAGCCTAAATTGTTTAGCTAGGAATTCAAGTAGATTAAGTTTTAGTTAGTTAGCTTAGATCTAAAAATTTAGTTTTGGCTTATATTTCTAGCATTTTAATAGTTTATTCTGATCTTAAAAGACAAGAATTGCATCAGCGTACTTCTCAAGAGAAAGTACTGCTGGAAATTTTTTTTAACACTACCAGTATTAACTCATAAGTTAGTACTGCTTTTACCTTTAGAAATAGGTTTTTAAAGTTCAGTGTAATTTTAGGATTTAATTATACATAACTTTGTAAGACTTGAGTTTTATTATAGCTTTAATATAGTTTAAGTCTCTTGATTACAGACTTTCTAGCTCTTGTAATTGTGTACGGAGCTTATGGTTTTGAGCGGGTACTTGTCAAAAAGTTAAAAAGCAGAAAAACGTACTTAGAAAACTTGGGATTGTAAATTTGTTAAATTTGTAGCTTTATGGGGTTAGAATTTTCTTGGTGGGGCATTTATTAGATATATGTTTAAGTGAGTTTGTGTATGTAAATACCCTGTAAAGTGGTGGTTTAGAGTCATAGTTTAGCTTTGTTAAGTTCTTTTAAGATCATTTTGGATTTTGTGTTACTTTTGTTATTTCTGAGTTTGCTTTATTTCATGATAAAAATTTCTGCAGTAGCAATGTAAAAAGTGAGTTTGAAGCTTTAATCTTTCTTTTTCTGAGTTTATATGGACTAATGCTTGAGTCGTTTAAGCTCATCAGAACGCTGTTCTTGCGCACTTTTTCAATTTGATAAATAGTGTTTTGAGTGTTTTTGTGTATAGCTTTATTTTCTAAAACCAAGGGTGTTATAAGCCGCTTCCTTTCCTTTCTGTGAAGCAGGCGCTTATTAATAAGCTCTTTTTTGAGGCTTATTCTTTGAAGTTTCAGGGACCATAGTGCTGTTTTGTTAATATGGGGTGTTCCCATGCGTTTCTTTTACAACTTTGGGTCTTTGTAAGTTCTTTGTAGTGATAAGCGTACACTGCTTGGTGCCTAGTTATTTGGAGTGTTTTAGAGTTTGGAGCCTGTGGAGTTGTGTTGTGCGGGGTAGTAAGTTGTGCCTTATGGGACCCATTCCGGTGTAGTTGTTCTGTTTTTAGTTGTTTTCAGTTAATCCTTGGCCGTTAAATGTTTGTAGGACCGTTAGTATACTTAAGCTTATTTGATCGCTGATCAGAGTAGCCCTTGTAATGTTAGTGTTTGTGTTTTATGAGTTTTTAATAAGTTTTAATTAATAAGTTAGGGTTGAAGTTATATTTAGTTTTTAATTAGGTTTATTAATTTTAATTAGTAATTAGGTTTAAGTTTTAATTAGTTTAATTAAACTTTTATAAAAAGAAAAAAAAATTAGGGCTTTTATTCTTAACAACCGTCGGAAATTTTTCTTTATTTAGTGAAATTTTAGTTTATATTTTTAGGGATTTAAATTTGTTTATTTGCTTAATTGTCATTATTTGTTGCTTCTTAATTAGTAGTAATAGCTTATCCAAAATATCTTTGCTTCATTCAAATCAGAATCCGAACCTAAACGTGGTTTCAATTTCACTAGTCATTGGGGAAACGACCCGGGTGATCATACTTGCCCGGTTTAATATACGTATTATATATTATATTATATATATTTTTGAGAGTGAATTTTATCAAGGGTAACTTGGTAATTTTCTTAATTACTCTTTTAAAAGTATTATATTTTTATGATATATTCTATAGTATAATAAACTGCAATCAGTTTTTGGCGCCGTTGCCGGGGATCAGTGTTTACGATTCCTACGTTTTGTGTTTGTTGATTTGGTTTGAAGATCCTTTCGACTTAGAAAGTTTCAAATTTTGTTTTATAATTCAAAAATTAAAAAAAAAATCATAAAATATTAAAAAAAAAAAAAAAAATATTTTTCCTTTTCTTTTTAGTATAAGTAAAAGATAAAAAAAGAAAAATCAAAAATATAAAAAAATCTTCCTTTTTAATTAAGAAATAAAAATCACCAATTGGTAAAAATACCAAAATATAATATTCTCAACGGAGGTATTATCATTTCAATTTCCGGTGAACTTGTTGGTTCCCAAATCGAACTAAAGATTTAACACTTGCCATTTGTGTCTCTACGAAGTACGGCTCACCTTGAAAAGCAATTTTCAAGAGCTACCGTGAAGTAGTTGATTATTTGGTTTAAGTCTCTTTCGTGTAACCGTTAAAATTCATTGTTAAAAAAATAAAAAAAAATAAAAAAAATAATTAGTGTAAAAGTTTTGCTTTTTGATTTTTAGTTTTTCTTTTTATGCGCACTCGTTCGCAATCTCGAAGACGTCGACAACAACAAACTCTTCCGGTTGTTGAAAATTTTGAACCAATTGTTGAACAAAACGTTGTTCCAATGGCCGACAATCGTACGATGGCCCAAATGTTACAAGCACCCATCGAAGGGTATGAAGATGCTATAGTTGTTCCACCGATCAATGCTAACAATTTCGAGCTTAAACAACCTTTAATCAATCTTGTGCAAAGTAATAAGTTTACGGGTAGACAAGATCCTCACAATCACCTTTGATTTTTTAACAAGGTCACTTCAACGTTTAGACATCCAGAAGTTCCGAACACTTCGGTAAAGCTTTTGCTTTTCCCTTTTTCTCTAGACGGTGAAGCCCGAGATTGGTTAGACAAGGAACCTCCTAGATCAATTCTCACATGGGACGACCTTGTTTCAAAATTTATAAACCAATTCTTCCCACCATCAAAAACAACTTACCTCCGAAACAAAATCACCAATTTTTTTCAAGAACCAAACGAAACCTTTAATGAAGCATGGGAACGTTTTAAAGGACTCCTTCGTCAATGTCCTCACCATGGCTTCTCGGAACTCCACCAACTCGATACTTTTTACAACTCTTTGAATTCAAACGATCAAGATGCCTTAGATTCTGCAGCAGGTGGCAATTTCTTAGACAAAATGCCTCAAGAAGGTTTAGCAATTATTGAAAGCAAGTCAAAAGTTCGTTACTCCAGAAGTCGTGCTAATGATTCAAGAGTGAGTACGGATGCTCCTCTTTCTAATTCTTCACCTTCTAATAATTCTTTCGATATGCAACAAATAGCCGCTTCTCTCGAGGATAAGCTGACTATTAAGATGAACCAAATGATGAATGATATGAAAGCTTTAGTTGTTACTACTCCTGCACCCGTCAAAGCAGTTGAGGAAGTATGTGTCACGTGTGGATCAAATCATAATTTTAACCATTGTCCGTTTAACACAAGTGGAAATGAATTTTCCATTTTTTTCATGACAACATCCAACAATTTCAACAAACCGCAGCCGTTGGTAATTTTCTTCAAAGAAACCAACCTTCCAATTTGGCAAGTCAAATGAAACCACCGGGTTTCAATCAACCGAATGTCCAAAACAACCAAAACCGATACCAAGGAACCAATTCTAATTTCAATCAAAACCGAGGAAACTTTAATCAAAACCGTCAAAACAACCAAAATCAAGTTTACCAAGCACCACCATACCAACCACCAACAAATCAACCTTTGATTAATCAAGCTTTACCTCCCGTTTCACAAATTCAAGGTGTTTCTAAAACAGATTTTGAAAGTTATGCTAAAGCTAATGATGCTAACATGAATAACTTGCAAATGAAGTTGGATAATTTTCAAAGAAACCAAAATGATTTTCAAAGAGTTTACAATGATTCTCAAAAGAAGCAAGATGATTTTCAGAAGATGATGCTCAGTTTCATGCAAAGCTATCACACCAACCAAGCTTCAAGTTCAAGTACTTTACCAAGCAATACCATTCCAAACCCTAGGAACGAAGCCAAGGCAATTACCACTCGTAGTGGTGCCTCATATGATGGACCTCCAATTCCACCGCCGGTGGTGGAAAAGGAAAGTGAGGTGACAAAGGATACGGAGCTACCGAGCACCGAAGACATCCAACCTCCTTTGGTCCATGACTTAGGAAAAGACAAAGAACCAATCGAAGAACCTTCTTTCGTTGCTAACAAAGCCAAACCTAGTTTGCCTTACCCGTCAAGACTCAACAAAGAGAAAATTCGTGAAAAGGATGATATCCTAGCTTCAAAGTTTATGGAAATCTTCCGTAATCTTCACTTTGAGCTAAGTTTCGCGGATGCTCTCATTCATATGCCAAAGTTTGCTCCGATGTTCAAAAAGATGCTTAATAACAAAGACAAGTTAATTGAGTTAACCAAAACACCTTTGAATGAAAATTGTAGTGCGGTTGTCCTAAAAAAGCTTCCAGAAAAGCTAGGTGACCCCGGTCGATTTCTCATTCCATGTGATTTTTCAGAGTTCGATAGTTACTTAGCCCTTGCCGATTTAGGTGCTAGTATCAATCTCATGCCTTTATCCATTTAGAAAAAGCTTCAACTCTCTGGCCTTACTGAAACAAAAATGGTGTTAGAATTAGCCGACCGTACAATTTCCAAACCAACCGATGTAGCCGAGAATGTTTTTATCAAGGTAGGAAAGTTCTACTTTCTGGCTGACTTTGTTGTTCTTTATTTTATAGCCGATCCTCGAGTACCGTTGATACTCGAGCGACCTTTTCTTAGGACAGCTCATGCTTTAATCGACGTTTATGAAGGAGAGATAATTCTTAGGAACGACGATCAATCTTTAACCCTTAAATGTGGTGATACTCCTTCTATTTCGTACAACAATTTTGAATCTTTGAAGAAAGTTGATCTAATCGATGTCACTTGTGAAGAGTACTCACAAGAAGTACTTGGATTTTCCGATTCCGTTACTTACAATAATCCTTCTCCGTACTACGATTCGATTGTTTCTACTTCATCTCCGACACTCACTCCTTTTGATGAAAGCGATTTTCTACTCTTTGAGGAAGCTGATGCTTTTATAGTCGATGACGAGCAAATTTCAACAGAAATTGATGCTACGTACTATGATCCCGAGGGTGACATTCTCATTCTCGAGGCACTTCTCAATAGTGATCCATTGCCTCCTCAACCAAACCAAGGTGATTACTCACCCGAAATTCAAAAAGATCTTAAAGTTGTTGAACCACAGAAGTCTTCACATGAACCAAAAGTTGAACTTCCAAGTCGAACTTAAAGAGTTACCTCCGCATCTCGAGTATGCGTTTTTAGAGGAAAAATACAAGTTCTAGTCATAATTTCAAAAGATTTGAGCCAAGATGAAAAACCTCAACTCATTACGTTCTAAAAACCAAAAACCAAGCAATTGTGGAAAACTTTCTGATATCGAGGCATAGATCAGAGTTTTTCTCTCACAAAATCCTTTGCGAGGATGATTTATGACACCCTTCAGTCCAACATCAAAGGAGGGTTAACCCTAAATCCATGAGTCTCAAGAAAGAAGTAGAAAAAAACTTCAGGACGCAGGATTGATTTATCCGATATCGGATAGTCATGGGTTAGTCCAGTCCATTTGTTCTAAAAAGGTGGTATGGACCGTTGTCACGAACGTAGAAAAATGAACTAGTGCCTACAAGATAGTCACGGGAGGGAGAGTTTCATCGATTATCGAAAGTTAACGAAGCACTTGTAAAGACCATTTTTTTTGTTTACCGTTACCAGTCATGGGCACAAATGTTTAGAGCGATTAGCCGGCAACGAATTTTATTGTTTCTTTAGATGGTTTTCAGGGTATTTTCAAATCCATTGATCCTAAAGATCAAGAGAAACTACTTTCACGTGCCCATTACGACACTTTCGCGTACCGTGTATGCCATTCGGTTTGTGCAATGCCACCCGGACTTTTCAAGTATGCATGATGGCATGTTTCACGACATGATAGAAAAACGATGTTGAGGTTTTTAGGACGATTTTTTGTGTTTGGAGATTCTTTTTCCTCTGTGTCTTGCTAATTTGACAAATGCTTAAAAGGTGTTGAGACACCAAATTAGCACTAAAATTAGGAAAAGAGCCATTTCATGTTAAAGAAGGCTTTGTTTTAGGACTAAGATCTTAGAAAAGAATTGAAGTCGATAGCAAAGTGGATGTAATTGTCTAAGCTTCCTCATCCGACACCGTTTAAAGGGAAATTTGAAGTTTTTCGGACATGCTGGATTCTATCGAAGATTTATCAAAGACTTTCCTAAAATCTCTCGACCCATGACCCATCTCTTAGAAAAGAACACTCCTTTCATTTTCTCGGAAGATTGCATTCTTGCTATTCAAACATTGAAAAAGATGTTAACTGAAGCTCCAATTCTCATTGCTCCGAATTGGGACCAACCTTTTGAAATCATGTGCGATGCAAGTGATTATGCAATAGGTGCGGTTCTAGGACAAAGAATTGAGAAGCATTTCTGACCAATTCATTATGCAAGTAAGACCATGACAGAAGCAGAATCAAACTACACAACAACGGAAAAGGAAATGCTTGCAGTTGTTTACGCGTTTGAGAAGTTTCGATCATATCTAATCATATACAAGAGTGTTGTTTACACAGACCATTCCACATTGAAATACCTTTTCAACAAGAAAGACGCCAAAGCACGATTGCTACGATGGGTCTTACTTCTTCAGGAATTTGATTTCAAAGTTATCGATACCAAGGGAGCTGAAAACTATGCAGCCGATCACCTCTCTCGTCTTGAAAACCCTTACAAAAATGTTTTTGATCCTAAAGAGATTAATAAAACTTTTCCTCTTGAAACATTGAATATGGTGACTTCTCATGATGACCAAAATATCCCGTGGTTTGCCGATATAGCAAATTACCATGCGGGGAATTTTCTAATCAAAGGAATGTCAACCTAAATAAGAGAAGTTTTTTCAAGGGATTATAAAGCATTACTTTTGGGATGATCCCTATCTCTTTCGAACATGTGCGGATCAAATCATCCGTAGATGTGTATTTGGCCAAGAAGCTCTTGAAATTCTCAAAGCTTGTCATGAAGGACCCACCGGGGGCCATCACAGTGCCAACATCACAGCTCAGAAAGTATTTGATGCCGGTTTTTATTGGCCTGACTGATTATTAAGGATGCTTACGTTTGATCAAGTCTTGTGATTGCATGTCAAAGACAAGGAAAAAATCTCTCAACGTGATGAGTTGCCTCCAAAAATGGCAATCCAAGTTTGTGGAATTTTCGATGTTATGGTGGTATCGATTTTTATGGGAATTTTTCCGTCCGTCTAGAGGTAACAAATATATTCTAGTAGCCGTCGATTATCTTTCCAAATGGGTTGAAGCGAAAGCGCTTCCCACTAACGATGCTAGAGTAGTTGTTAAGTTCTTAAAATCCCTTTTCTCCGATTCGGTACTCGAGAGCCAATCATAAGCGATAGTGGGACCTATTTTTGTACGGCAAATTTGATTAAAAGTTATGTCTAAATATGGTGTCACCATCGTTTTCTACTCCTACCTACCCTCAAACGAGATGGTCAAGTGAAGTACGAATCGAGGTCTCCAAGAATTTTGGAGAGGAAGGTAGGAGAAAACGTGCTTCAACGGTCCACAAACTAGATGATTCAGTATAGGCTTTTAGAACCGCTTACAAGAATCCAGTTGGATGTACTGTAAAAGTTAGAGTCTATGGAAAGCACTGTCACTACCGGTTCGAACTAGAACACAAAGCATATTGGGCTCTTAAGCATGCCAACTTCGATTTAAAGACCGCGGGCGATCATCGAAAGCTTCAACTCAATGAACTTAGTAAGCTTCGTGATCAAGCTTATGAGAATTCGATAATCTACAAGGAGAAGACAAAGAAAGCTACACGATTCCAAGATAAAGAAACCGAATCTTCAATGTTGGTGATCAAGTCTTGGTTTTCAACTCTCGATTAAGCTTTTCTTCGGAAAGCTCAAATCCCGATGGTTCCGAACCTTCTCAATCACCGAAGTTTATCTTATGGCACTGCCAAGTTGTTCATGCGATGGTTTCGAAATTTCAAGTCAATTGCCACGTCTTAAGCTACTATATAGAGGGGAGACACACCATGTTATTCCAGATCTCCAGACTTTCCCCTATGGACAACTGAATTCAGGGGATCGAGTCGAGCTTTCGACTCGGTGAACAAAAAAAGCCGCTTTCATGGAGTTACTCATGCTTATCTTTTCTATTTTTCTTTTCTATTTCTTACAAATGTGTTGTGTTGAGAGAGGCTTGTACTCTTTCCAATTTCTCGATGTTTGTTGCTTGTTTATTGTGATTTTTGTATGATCGACTCAACAAATTCTTTGAAGCCTCTCGTGTCCGGTTGATTTTTCCCGCTTCACTCAAGCTTCTCATCCTTTGTGTGAAATTAGTTTGGGGAGATCTGATATCCTTTCATCATTATCGATTAACGTTTTATCTTTGCATACCTATAAGCGGCTTAGATTTCGTAGAAACCAACTTTTTAAACATTGTAGGACAATGTTTCGTTTGTTTGGGAAAGGGAATCTATCGTTTGATTTGCTTGCTTATTTGTTTTGTTCTCAGTACCGTTTTTCCCACAAAAAATAGCAAAAAATTGTAATTTTTAGTTCTTATTTCGCCATATTAGTTAAAAAAAATTATTAAGTGTTGACAAAAATTGTAGTTTTCGCTTGGTAAGAATAAAAAGTAATTTTTGACCCGATCGAACGTGTTGAGTTCTAGCTTTCTCCCTTAACAATTAATGATGATAGTTTGTGCTAGTCTCATGTAGACTTTAAACATGCTAGACTTGAAATCATTAGTAAATGAAAACTTGTGCTAATCTCAAGTAGATTTTAAATATGCCGAGTTGGATTTTATATAGGCTAAGTATTTGCGAATTTCTTTATTAGAGATTTTAAATTGCAAAGAATAAGAGATGATAGTGTTAGTTACGAATTAGGATGCTAAACAAAGTTTATTTGGAAAACTTAAAGGCTTATAAGAATAACTTGTGATTTTTCTTCCCCGGAGTTCTTAAAATGATTAATTATACGTGTTCTCTTTAATTTTTACAAATTAGAGTTTTACTCTTAAAAGTCTAATCAACATATTTAGAGAAAAAGCTTTATCAATGATGAAGTCAAACATCGTTGGTAAATAAGAATTTTAGTTCAAGTTTATACTTTGGTTTTCTAAAACGAAATTTTTCTATTTGCAAGAATAATGTATCAAAAAAAATTAATATGATGATTGGTAATAAAAAAGGATGCAAGATATCAAATCCTAAGTGTTAAAAGTAATATACAAAACTTCCATCGCAAATAAAGTACATGGGCATTTGATTTTTTTTTTTTCTTTTTTTATGTGTTCGATCCGATGTGACATCGAAAGAAAGGATGGAGGATGTATATTTAGGGTTGGTATCGTAATAAGTACACGAGCTCTTGTCGGAGGCGTGGCCGATGTGTCCGAAAGAGATAGGGATCATCCCAAAAGTAATGCTTTATATCCTTGAAAAACTTCCTCTTTTGTTGGGTTGACATTCCTTTGATAAGAAAATTCCCCGCGTGGTAATTTGCTATATCGGCAAACCACGGGGTATTTTGGTCATCATGAGAATTCACCATGTTCAATGTTTCAAGAGGAAAGGTTTCATTAATCTCTTTATGATCAAAAACATTTTCATACGGGTTTTCAAGACGAGAGAGGTGATCGGCTGCATAGTTTTCAGCTCCCTTGGTATCGATAACTGAAAAATCAAATTCTTGAAGAAGTAAGAGGTCTGTGTAAACAACACTCTTGTTCATGATTAGATATGATCGAAACTTCTCAAATGCGTAAACAACTGCTAGCATCTCTTTTTCTGTTGTTGTGTAGTTTGATTCTGCTTCTGTCATGATCTTACTTGCATAATGAATTGGTCGAAAATGCTTCTCAATTCTTTGCCCTAGAACCGCTCCTATTGTATAATCACTTGCATCGCACATGATTTCAAAAGGTTGGTCCCAATTCGGAGCAATGAGAATTGGAGCTTCGGTTAATTTCTTTTTTAATGTTTGAAAAGCAAGAATGCAATCTTCCGAAAAAATGAAAGGAGTGTTCTTCTCTAAGAGATGGGTCATGGGTCGAGAGATTTTGGAAAAGTCTTTGATAAATCTTCGATAGAATCCAGCATGCCCGAGAAAACTTCTGATTCCTTTAACGGTCGTTGGGTGAGGAAGCTTTGAAATTACATCAACTTTGGCCTTATCGACTTCAATTCCATCTTATGTCCTAAAACAATGCCTTCTTTAACCATGAAATGGCTCTTTTCCCAATTTAGTGCTAATTTGGTGTCTTCACACCGTTTGAGCATTTTGTCTAAATTGGCAAGACACAAGGAAAAAGAATCTCCGAAAACTGAAAAATCGTCCATAAAGACTTCCATTGTTTTTCTATCATGTCGTGAAAAATGGCCATCATACAACGTTGAAAAGTTCCGGGTGCATTGCTTCGTTCAACTTTCGATAGTCGATGCAAACTCTCCATCCCGTGACTAATCTTGTAGGCACCAGCTCATTTTCTTCGTTCGTGACAACGGTCATACCACCTTTTTTAGGAACACAATGGACCGGACTAACCCATGGACTATCCGAGATCGGATAAATCAATCCTGCGTCAAGAAGTTTTTCTACTTCTTTCTTGATGACGTCGTGGATTTTAGGGTTAACCCTCCTTTGATGTTGGACTGAAGGTTCGTAATCATCTTCTAAAAGGATTTTGTGTGAGCAAAACTCTGGATCTATGCCTCGGATATCAGAAAGTTTCCAAGCAATTGCTTGTTTTCGGTTTTTCAAAACATTAATGAGTGAGGTCTTTTCTTCTAGGCTCAAATCTTTTGGAATTTATACTGGAAGCATTGTTTATTTCCTTCTAAGTAACTACATAGGCACCCCCCCGCTCTAAGAACGCATACTCGAGATGCGGAGGTAACTCTTTAAGTTCGACTTCTGGAATTTCAACTTTTGGTTCATAAGAAGTAGCATATTCGAGTGAAGACTTCTGTGGTTCAACAACTTTAAGATCTTTTTGAATTCCGGGTGAGTAATCTTCTTGGTTTGGGTGAGGTAATGGATCATTGTTGAGAAGTGCCTCGAGAATGAGAATGTCACCCTCGGGATCGTAATACGTAGCATTGAAAACTGGTGAAACTGGTTCATCATCGATTGCTATAAAAGCATCGGCTTACAATAGGTGAGGGTTGTAATTATTATATATAGTTAAGGAAGAAAACAAAGAGTAGAAAATCGCTTTCATCAAAAGGAGTAAGTGTTGGAGATGAAGTAGAAACAATCGGATCGAAGTGCGGAGAAGGATTGTTGTAAGCAACGGAATCGGAAAATCCAAGTACTTCTTGTGAGTACTCTTCACATGTGACATCGATTAGATCAACCTTCTTCAATGATTCGAGATTGTTGTATGAAATGGAAGGTGCATCACCACATTTAAGGGTTAACGATTGATCATCATTCCTAAGAGTAATCTCTCCTTCGTAAACATCGATTAAAGCATGAGCCGTCCTAAGAAAGGGTCGCCCGAGTATCAACGGTACTCGAGGATCGGCTATAAAATCAAGCACAACAAAGTCGGCGGGAAAGTAAAACTTCCCTACTTTGACAAAAACATTTTCAAGTCTAACACCGTTTTTGGTTTTGAAATTGTACGGTCCGGCTAAATCTAAAACCATTTTTGTTTTATTAGGCCCTGAGAGTTGAAGCATTTTTTTCAAATGGATACAGGGCATGAGATTGAATACAAGCACCTAAAATCGGCAAGCTAAGTAACCATCGAATCTCGTGAAAAAATCACATGGAATGAGAAATCGACCGGGGTCACCTAGCTTTTCTGGAAGCTTTTTAAGGACAACCGCACTACAATTTTCATTCAACGGCATTTTGGTTAACTCAATTAACTTGTCTTTGTTATTAAGCATCTTTTTGAACATCGGAGCAAACTTTGGCATATGAATGAGAGCATCCGCGAAACTTAGCTCAAAGTGAAGATTACGGAAAATTTCCATAAACTTTGAAGCTAGGATATCATCCTTTTCACGAATCTTTTGTTTATTGAGTCTCGATGGGTAAGGCAAATTAGGTTTGGCTTTGTTGGCAACGAAAGAAGGTTCTTCGATTGGTTCTTTGTCTTTGGTATGTTCATGGACCAATGGAGGAGGTTGGATGTCTTCGGTGCTCGGTAGCTCCGTATCCTTTGTCACCTCACCTTTCTTTTCACCACCGCGGGAATTGGAGGTCCATCGTATGAAACACCACTACGAGTTGTAATTGCCTTGGCTTCATTTCTTGGGTTTGGAATGGTATTGCTAGGTAAAGAACTTGAACTTGAAGTTTGGTTGGTATTGCCTAAATCATCAAACTTGGTGCAAAGGCTTGTTAACAAACTTGTAACATTTGCCATTTGATTTTGCAAACCTTGATTTTGATTTTGCACATTCTTTAATATCGCATCGTTTGCTTTGACGTAGCTTTCAAAATCCGTTTTCAAAACACTATTTGTTGGAGGTTGGTAAGGTAAAACTTGATTGATTGGTGTTTGGTATGGTGGAGCTTGATAAACTTGATTTTGGTTGTTTTGACGGTTTTGATTAAATACAGTTATCCTTCCTCCACGGTTTTGGTTGAAGTTAGAATTGGTTCCTTGGTATCGGTTTTGGTTGTTTTGGACATTCGGTTGATTGAAACCTGGTGGTCTCATTTGACTTGCCAAATTGGAAGGTTGGTTTCTTTGGAGAAAATTACCAACGGCTGCGGTTTGTTGAAATTGTTGGATATTGTCTTGAAAAACGGGAAAATCGTTTCCACCTCGAGTTAACGGACAAAGGTTAAAATGGTGATTTGATCCACAAGTGACACATACTTCCTCAACTGCTTTGACTGGTGCAGGAGTAGAGGACGCACAAAAGCATTATCATTCATTCTACATTTTGTTCCTTTTTGATAGTCCATCTTATTCCTCGAGAGAAGCGGCTAATTTGTTGCATATCGAAAGAATATATTAGAAGGTTGAAGGAATAGAAAGAGGAGCACCGTACTCACACTTGAATCATTAGCATGACTTTCTGGAGTAACGACACTTTTTGACCTTGCTTTTCAATAATCGCTAAACCTTCTTGAGGCATTTTGTCTAAGAAATTGCCACCTTGCAGTAGAGCGCAGAAACTAAGGCATCTTGATCGTATTGAATTCAAAGAAATGTAAAAAGTAGTTTTCCCGTAATCCGAGTTGGTGGAGTTCCAAAAAGCCATGGTGAGACATTGACGAAGGAGTCCTTTAAAACGATCCCGATGCTTCGTAAGCTTCGTTTGGGTTTTGATAAAAAGTATATCTCATTCCGATAGAGAAGCTGGTTTATGAAGGTGGGAATTATTGATTTATGAATTTTGGAAACAAGGTCCGCCCCATTGAGAGAATTGATCTAGGGAGGTTCCCTTGTCTAACCAATCCCGGGCTTCACCTTCTAGAGAAAAAGGGAAAAGCAAAAGCTTCCACCGAAGTGTTTTCGGAACATCTGGATGTCTAAACGTGAAGTGACTAGGGGGGGGGGGGGGTTAAAAATCGAAGGTGATTGTGAGGATCTTTGTCTACCCGTAAACTTATTACTTTTGCACAAGATTGATTAACGGTTGCATAAGCTCGGATTTTTGTGTTTTTATATTTATAGGAAAGCAAGTAAATCTATGGTTTGAGAGGTTGGTTTGTTTAACTAATAACTAAACTGATATATACTCTACTGGTGATAACTTTATGATAATTAAATGTATTTACTTAATCATGCACTACTTATCAGATTATTTCTCTTAATCTTGTTGCCTTGTCACACTTGTGATGTAATGTGTAAGTATTTCCTAAGTTATGAACGAATTACATGAATTTGTCGTCTATTTAATATTCCGTTAAGGCAAAGCACAAGTAAGGTAGTATGAAGACTATTATAAGGCTCCTAAGAGTATATTAAATGCGCGTGAAATACCTTAAAAGGGATCCACCATATAAGGGGTAAGGTAGTATGAAGACTATTACCCCATGGTATCCTTTCTACACACTCGCGTTTCCCTAGATGTGTCAACGGCGATACAGACAAAAGTTGGTTTTCTAAGGCCTAACTCGCACATTCATCAACAACAAGCAACAATAAAAGGATCTATAATCCAAATTTCATGCAATCATAAGCAATTACAAAGGAGGGTTTAGCCTCACATGTTATAAAGGAAGTAAGAAGATAAATCAATCACACAACACATAGACATATTGAATGATTAATGATAAATAACCTTACTTGAATTAAAACATGGATCCAAGGTAGTACAATAGGGTTTTGAGGCCCTAAATATGACCTATGAAGCTGCTACAAGGACTAGGGTTTGTCTCCCTAAGTTATACAAAGTTATCCTAAAAGTTACACACTAAAACCCTAAAAATGGTTTTGTATATATAGGCATATCGACGCGACAGCGTCGCTTGATGCTCCTGATG
>BQNB010018265.1:0-30000 GCA_026074375.1 Tanacetum coccineum
ATCTTGTGTTATTGATCTATGAAGTAACACGCCCCGGACCCTTATTCCGCTGCGACCCAATTTGGGGGTGTTACAATATCTTACTGACTAATCAACCTAACATAACCTAATGGGTACGACCCATCTATACAATTGGACCGGCCCATCTAGTTTGTTCTAACACGCCCCTGCAAGCTAAGGACGGGCAACAAACTGTACCTTGGATCTTAGAAAGAGGAATTGAGGAGTTGGTAATGGCCTTGTAAAGATATATACAATTTGATCATGTGTAGATATTTGTTGAACTCGAAGATCTCCTTGATCAACCTTTTCCCTAACAACGTGATAGTCTATTTCCACGTGTTTTGTACGCGTACGGAAGATAGGGTTAGCTGGCAAGTATGTTGCACAAAGATTGTCACACCATAGTATAGGAGTTGAAGATGAACGAATACTAATAGAATTCAAATTCACGATCTCAAGAGGTAGGGGAAGCTCAAAATAAGAATAAGCCATTTTAGAGAGAGAAATTAGTATTGAATGATTAATGAATATTACAAATGGGAGGTTCACCCCTCTAAGGAATATTAGAGGGGTTTATATAGCCCTTACACAAGCCATCTTTGGCAATATTACAATTCTAGTCCTAGTCTTTTAGTCTATAGAGAAACTAATGTAATTTCCATACAGACACCACATTTTTAATCCTAACAATCTTCCCCCAATGTGGTGACATATGAAATTACTTACAATGTATCCTACAAGTATAAATACAAATACTCCAGCTTAGATCTTTCCATTACTTGCAGACGATACAATGTAATCTATATAAACTGAGTTAACTTCCCCCCGCCCGTTCATACTGCATGTCTTCACGCAACTTTCTTCATCTACTTCTTTTTATCGAGTTTTCTGAATCAGCTTCCTCCTAAACCAACATCCGTTTGTAAGCAGATTCTGAAACTGTGATATAGCTTTATAGAAGAAGAAGTAGAAGTATAACAGTAGATCAGAATCATTGAAGTAGAAGAAGAAGAAGCCAATCACATCAAATAGAACAGCTTCTGTCTTGATGAATATCTGCTTAGGGGAACATGCAAGGAATCAGCAACATCTTCTTACGTATGTACATACTTCACACACTAACCATCTAGAGGTTGAAAGCATACAAACCATCTCCATAAGAGGGAAATAGACTTGAAGATAAGAAAGAAAGAAATGAAGGTGAAATAAGTAAACAATTCTTCCCCCTGATTGATGCAATCTATCGAATAATTCGTTCTCTTCCCCCTGATTATATTTGATGACCATCGAAATAATCATAACCTGTTTATGCCCAAATATTTGATAGAAAAATCATGTATGAAGTATCATAAATTCAGTTAAGCATGAAAATCAACTGTCGAACCTCTATTTGTCTCTCCTCTGACTAATGCAATTCCAACCTCGCATTCTGTCAGCTATCTGTAATGACTACTGATGGAGAAAACTTAGTATGACAAACCCGATAATGAAGCAACATCCCCCAGAGTTGTGACTTAATCTTGTACAATCCGTGTTATGAAGAATCTCTTGAAATATCCTCAACTGCGTTAGACACTAAGTACTACAATGTAACTCCTTAAAGTGATAGCTACTTTGTGAGTATAAAGAGAAAGAGTTACAAAAGCAACTAGATATTCAAGTCTTCGTCACTATCCATATATGCTCGAACAAGTGATCTTCATTGAAGAGGTAAAAAGAAGTAAAGACGAAATAAGTACACATCCCCGTGAAATACTACTACAATCCCGAATAAATAATAATGAATCATCTCCGTAGTCACTTCTTGCGGTTAAATCCCAATACTAGCCTTTTTAATGGTTTTCATGAATCTTTGATACGAATCGTTTTAAGCAATAAGTGATGTTTTAAATTTTTGCGTTTTTATTCATAATAATCCAGCCCATTCTTATCAAAAATGATATTCAGCCTAAAATTTCCGAATAGCTATATAATAGCCCAATTCCTTCTAACCTTTTGCAGTCTAGTCTTACACAAAATCCGGATAGGCCTGAGTGATATAACTAAATTTCAGTTTAATTAACTTGAGCAGCCCATTTTGAGTCCATATACAATAGCATCAGTGGTTATGTAACTATACAATCCATAGGGTTATCTCGTTTCCTAACCCTACATCAAAACATTCGCACTCACAATATCAACCTTATCTCTCCATCTAACAAATCAAAATCTCAAGTCACAAATCTTGATAACACAGCTCAAATCACCGATATTTTCTCATCTTACTTTTCATCTACACAAAGCAAATCCATCTATCTATTTTGAAACAACATCTCACTTTATTTCTGTTTAGCACGACTCAAACATCCCATGAAAAATATACAAATGTGCCTTCAAGATCTTTCAAAGGTCTCGGGTAGGTTGTATCTCTCTTGTTTTTGCGTTTTTGATCAACGAAACAAAGAAAGATTATAACAAAGTTGTTATAAATCTTACTTTATTTTTGGATAGTGAAAGAGAAGTGTAGCTTCTTAAAGATCGATGATGAAACATCTTTTTTTCTGTGTTTGTTGATCTTTGTAAAGGTCACATCTAACTTGTTTAACACGAAAAGATAGCCTAAGATCTTTCTTGATGTTATCTACTGGTTTTGATTCATGTTGTAGTGATGGCTGTGGTTCGAGTCATGTTATAGGAGGATGGGATAGAGTAGATTGGATTTGATGTTGGATTGTGTTTGAGGTTGCTGTTGTAATTGTGGTTTGGTACTGTTTGAGTCTGGAACTGTTTTAACTCAGTCACAACCGAGTTGACTCGGTTGTCGAAAATCAATTTCGATATCGAAAAAGATTTCGATAAAATATTTTTTAATTAAAATCTTGAGTCGATCGAAATTGTATTTTCGATATAGATGATATATAACAGTTAAGTGTAGATCAGTGATTGAAACAGTTGAGTTCGTCTTATATTTAGGTACAGATCTGTTCATTGAGCTATCAATTTCTTTTCCATTCTTGATAAAAACAATTTCAGTAGCCATCGAAATTTGTATAATAGCAGTTAGAATATCGAGTTTGACAAGTTGACCAAAAGTCAAACGTCAAATTTTGACCAATTCTGGAATTATGAAATCAGTAGTTAATTACATCTTATGATCGATTCTGACTGGTTGAATTTGAACAAATCTTACGATAAAATCGTAAGCAGCCAAACTCGATTTAGTCAAACATATCAAAAATAAGCACAAGTAATCTGATGTAATAATCTGAAAGTACAAATACTCCAACTGAACTGAACAGGCCTTTATTGATCAAACTAAGCAGAAATAGAACACTGAATAAGCTGTAATAAGCATAACTAAACTGAATAAGCTGAAATAAGCTGTAATCAGCCAAATAAGCTAAACCGAATAAGCTAAAAATATCACTCATCGCCTTTGCAGCTCTAATACCACTTGATAGAAATCTAAATTCACGATCTCGGGAGGTCCGGGAAGCTCAAAATAAGAATAGGCCATTTTAGAGAGAGAAAGTATTTATTATTGTATGATTAATGAATATTACAAATGGGAGGTTCACCCCTCTAAGGAATATTAGAGGGGTTTATATAGCCCTTACACAAGCCATCTTTGGCAATATTATAATTCTAGTCCTTATCTTTTGGGCTCTATAGAAACTAATATAATTTCCATATAGACACCACATTTTTAATCCTAACAGATACCAAGCTTACGAAGAAGAGCTTGAAGCTATGTAAGCTCAACAACGGTGTCAGCAAGGGCTCTGTATTCAACTTCTGTAGAGGAACGTGAAACCGTACGTTGTTTACGAGCGGTCCAAGATATAAGGTTTGAACAAAGATATATAGCAAATCCCCTCGTGGACTATCGATCGTCTGAATCCCTTGCCCAGTCAGCATCTGAGAAAGCTTCAAGAGAAGTATCGGGATTACCTTTCCATAGCACGTTAGTAAAAGCTTGAAGGGTAGAACCAGAAGAACGACGTTTGAGCATACCATGTTTAACCGTACCATGAAGATAACGTAAAATCCGTTTAACTGCAGACCAATGATTCTTGGTTGGATCATGCATATACTGACATACCTTATTAACAGCAAAAAATATGTCAGGTCGAGATAGGGTAACATATTGTAAAGAACCCACTACTTGTCGATATTTCACTAGATTAGAGAAAGCAGTATTGTCATCTAAACTAAGTGAGCCTAAGGTAACCATGGGAGAAGACACGGGATTGTAGTTAGAAAGACCAGCACTTTGTAATAGCTCCAAAATATACTTCTTTTGAGATAGGATAATGCCGAACACATGAGGAACAATTTCAATACCCAAGAAGTAGTTAATTGGCCTGCGATATTTTAATGCAAAAGCGGATCCAAGTTGACTAACTATATTATCAATAGTGCCCTTGTTATTACGTGTAACGATGATGTCATCCACATATACCAGAATGTACAAAAGTGTGTGTCCACGCGAATAACTAAACAAAGATGGATCCGTTTTGGAGCCTTTGAAACTGAGATCGAAGAGAGACTTGGAGAGGCGCTCAAACCAAGCGCGCATGGCCTACTTTAAGCCATAAAGAGACTTACGAAGTAAACATACATGATTTGGTAATTGTGGATCAATAAAGTCCAGAGGTTGTTTCATATAAACCTGCTCCTTATGATTTCTATGAAGAAATGCATTGTGAACATCTAACTTGCGTAGTGGCCAGTTGTTAGTAAACGCAAGTGATAAAACAACTCGAATAGTTGTCGACTTGACAACCGGGCTAAATATCTCATGAAAATCAATACCTGGTTATTATCGAAACCTTTTGCAACAAATCTTGCTTTGTAACAAGTGATAGTACCATTCTTGTCTTGTTTTAACATGTATACCCACTTACCATCAACAACATTGGTGTTAGAAGCACGAGGTACTAAAGATCACGTTCCATTTTTCATGAGAGCATCATACTCTTCTTTCATAGCTTGACGCCATTCCGGAGAGTTGTTGACAATAGTAAACGAGGTTGGTTTAGTGATGGTAGTAGGGAGGACGGTAGCATGATTTACGAAAGTATTATAGGGAACCCATTGTTTGGGATTTTAATAAAGATTTGCAGAACATTACTGAGTGATGGGAGGTGGTGGCGGTGTGGGCGGTGGTGGTGTTGGTATCGATGTAGTCGATACAGGAGATGGTTGACCATTAGAAGACTCGGGAGAAGTTTGAGAAGTTGGACTCAAATGTAAAACTGATGATGGAGATGAAATCGGTGAGCATGGTGAAGACGGACTTGGATGGTCGGTAGTAGGAATTACATAAGGTGATTTCGAGGAGTAATAGGGAGATGTTTTCGAAGGGGGTGGGGAAGTTGTTTTAGGGATATCAAAGGGAAATTGTGCTTCATTAAAACGAACATGTCGAGCAATATAAAGATGCTCGGTAGAGATATCAAGACAACGATATCCATGATGAGAGGGGCTGTAGCCAAGAAAGACACACGGAGTGGAATAGAAATCCATTTTGTCACTATTGTACAGACGAAGATGGGGAAAACATAAGCACCTAAAGACACGAAGGAAAGAGTAGTCGGGAGACCATTTGAATATATGTTCAAAAGGTGACTTGTTTGTCAATGTGCGAGAGGGCATGCGATTGATTAGGTAAACATCAGTATCAAAATCATAATGCCAAAAACGTTGAGGAACACATGCTTAAGCAAGAAGAGTAAGACCGGTCTCCACAATGTGGCGATTACGACGTTCAACAAAGCCATTTTGCTCACTTGTATGAGGACAAGATCATCGGTGAATAATTCCTAGCAAAGAGAAAAACGAAGCTAAATTGCAAAACTTACCACCCCAATCGGTTTGAACATTCTTTAATTTTTTGTGAATTGACGTTCAACCATTTACACAAATGATTTAAAAGTGGAATACACATCATATTTTTAAGATAAATGATATATCCACATGTAACGAGAATGATGATCAACACACAACAAAAAATATCTATGACCTTCAAAAGATAACAAAGGTGCGGGACCCCAAATATCACAATAAACCAAGTCTAAATATTGTTACTTCGAAATCTAGATTCAAATAAAGGTAGTTTTGAAGATTTTCCCAGTGGACAAGAATTACAGAAACTTGACAGACTTTTATTTTAACGGGAAGAGAAAAATTAGAAAGCATAGGACGCAAAAGACGTTGATGGGGATGTCCGAGCCATCTATGCCAAATGGTTGGGGAAGCTCGTACAGCCAAAAAAGATACTTTATTGATGGACTTTAGTTGAGGTAGAACGATGGTGTAGAGACCATGTTTACTAGGGCCGGTGAGAAGAGTGGTGTGTGTAGACTCGTCTTTTACAACAAAATAAGAAGTGTGAAACTCAAAAAAGATATCATTATCATGACAAAAATTTTGAACATAAAGGAGATTGTGGGAGATTTCTCGTACATGAAGAATGTTTTTGAGAGAAAACATTTTTTGTGGTGAGTAAACTTTAGATGAACCAATATGAAGAATAGGAAAACCCTTACCGTCGCCAACATGAAGTGCGTCGTCACCATAATATGCCTCTGAATTGTCCATCGCTTCCAAATCAGGTGTCACGTGACTATTTGCTCTAATGTCTGAATGCCAATTTGCAGAGGCATTAGAGGATTAAGCATGGGTATTTGTAAAGTTAGCGGATGGCTGAGTGCGAATAGTAGAAGCGTCACGATTAGGGCATTATGATGGAATGTGACCAATACCACATCTATTGTAAGTGCCATACACTGTATATTGGGTTGATGCCCAATCAAATTGATGACCATTACCCCAACCTCGGTTGCTGTTGTTACCACAAGAGTTGTTGCGATTGCCACGGTTATTGTTATTGTTATTCCTGTTGTTGTTTGATGGGCGAGCACCATAAAAGGCTTGTGGATCAGATGATGCAATGGGTGACCCTTGAAATCCAAGAGCACTCAATTGAGCAGTCAACTTTGAAAGTTGAGCTTGATGAGCTTTTGGCATACTTGGTGAGCCCACTGCGTAGTTTGCAGCAAAATATGAAGTGATAGATGGAGTAGGTGCACGAGTTTTTCCAAGCATATAATCATGATCACTAAGGAGTGCATGAAGCTCGCTAAATGCAGTTGGACTTTGACGGACAGTGATTGTAGTTTTAAGACCGTTATATTCTTCACGAAGACCTGAGACAACAAGCATATAATCATGATCACTAAGGAGTGCATCAGCATATTCTTGAGCACGATTTAAATAAGCATCAGGAGTTTCATCACCGTGCATCTCTATTATCAGAAGTTATGTTTTGAGAGTGTATTCCTTAGATGTGGAATGAGGTGCATACGCCTTTTCAAGGGACAGCCAAAGATCATGAGAAGTTGTACCTTAAACATGGCGAAAAGAAGCTTCCGAGATTGTAGAAATGATTAGCATACGAACGTGGGCATCGTTGGAGACCTAAATTAGATAATTGAGGTTTTATTTGGAATAGTGGCACCATCGGTAACGAAATAAGGTTTTTAATGAACATGGTATTGAACCATCCACATAACCCATCAAATTGTTTGTGACGAGGAATGGTTCAACAATAGTTTTCCAATAACCAAAATTTGTGGGTGAAAGGGTAAAAGTGAACTTACGAGAGTTGTGAGCCATTTTATCAACTGTGGTGAAAGCTGAAGTCATAGCCATAGTAATATTCCTCCTTTTTTTAGGGGGGGTTTCTAATGACGGCGGCCGACGGCGACAACAGCGAGGTGATCATGAGTGGATCTGATCGTAAGACTAATGCTGCTGATTAGATCTGATGGTAGGACTAAGGCTGCTGATTGGATCTGATCTTAGTGGGGTTATATATTATTGTGACCGAAATTGTGCCGGGAAAAAAGGTTGTTTAGGGTTTTGGCTCTAATACCATATAAAACCTCAAAGGGTATATATTATTGTAATTGTAATTGTGTTTTGTACATTAAAACTTTTGGGGGAAGGTAAATTTTATAAAAATGAAGGCCAAAAAGGCAAAAACTGTACAAAAGAACCAAGGTAAGAGAGTTTATGACACATCCCCAAACCCTACCAAAACCTAGGCAGAAAGAGAAGGCAATGGACAATTCCCATGATCAATACATTTCAACTAAAATTACAAATACAAAAGAGACTAAATACAAAACATATAAAATCCATCAGCTAAATCCAAAAAGCTATCCATAGATCCAGCATAATTCAAATTTGTTGACAAATCAAGCATACTCTGAATCACCCAAATGCATTGAGACCAATCAGTACATACTAATACTATAACTTACTGACTAAGCAACCTAACATAACTTAATGGGTACGACCAATCTATACAATTGGACTGACCCATATAGTTTGTTCTAACACTATATAACAAAGATGAAATTTCTATGTGGTAACAATTTTGGCCAACTGATATATTGGAATAAAATAACTAAGCATATTTTTTTCATATAATCTGATAGCAAGTACAAGGTTGAGTTATTTACTTTTTTCATAAGTCTTTATGCCTAAATCGGTCCTAATTCATGCCTAATTCGAGTCTAAAGTTCGGTTCAAAGCCTGATCAATCGGTCTTGTCTTGGCCTGGCCTGAAAGAAACCCAGTTCAGCCCAGTGTAAACTGTAACCTTTGCCCTTTTTGTGTTCTGAATATTTCATTTATAGTCCTTTGACTATTTGACTGTTGCCAATTTATTCAGATTCTGTACCGTGTTGACGGTGGTGATTTTATGAGATATGTGATGATTTGAGGTTTATTGTGATGGATAATCCCTTTTGGAAGGTATTATTGTGTTATGTGTATTTCCGGATGGTTTGACCTGTGAATTTTGAGAAATGCCAAAAAACGAGTCTGACACGTCCGTTAATGTCCAAATTGAGTTTTGAAGGGTTTAAAGTGAAAATATGTCATGTGAATACTCTAGGTTAATGAAAAAGTATTTTTATAATGAATAAAAATGCTAATTAACTTTGGGGTAAATTTTACGGTTGAGTTTTACGAGTATTTAAGTGATCCTGGCCCAAAAAGAAAGGCCCGAGACCCCATGGGATACCATGGCCGGTCAAAAGAAGACTAGGGAGACAAGGTGGCTTAATTTTAGCTAACCTTGTCCAAATAGTACATAAGATGCTTTTCTTATCCTCATTTTTACACATAGTTCATTTTCAAAATCAAAAAAATATCTTCTCCTTTCTCTCTTGTGTTCGTCCGCACCTACAACACACACACACACACTATTATAATTTTTAAAGTTTGATCAAGAAAACATGAAGACATAAATATTTGGGGTTGATTCTAGTGTTTGGTTATTCATTTAAACAACGTTTGGTTTGTCCGGTTCGTGTCAAAATCTACAAATTTGAAGGTTTTCTTGTAAGTTTTCAAATTTAAATTTCGTTTGTCATTTTGGGTTTATTTTGATGCATAGATGTTAGTTGTACAAGTTGATCGTTGTAAAAATTGATTTTTGGAAACAAAACGAAAGAAAAAGAGGGTGTTTGGTTCGTGTAAAAAGAAAAGGAAAAAGAGGGTTTTGTAGTTTTGATGTCGTGGTCGTGATGGTTGAATAATATATGATGCTAGAATGCTTATTTTTTATAGTAGCTTGTATGGCTTATTCGAGCTTATTTTTAAGCTATATCTTGGCTTATTTGGGCTTATAGGCCACGAATGGATTTTTAAAATCACTAGGAAAGTGATTTTGATTATTTTTGTGTTATGGCGTATGTTGTGGACTATTTTTTAGGCTTATGGTAGTAACCAAAAGCGATACGTAGCTTAATAGCTTATTTTAAAGCTTAATATACGTATTTTGGAGTTTATGGACTCACGGCCCAATAAGTCTATTTGAGTCGCGGCTTAATGAGAGGGCTTATTGTGGTCCGGATTATTTCTACTTATAAGTATATACTTATATTTGTAAATGGACCTTGGTTTTGGACTTAAATAGTATTTTGGACTTATATATATCCTAATGGACCCTTGTTGGGCCTTAAGGCCCAATAAGCGATGTATAGTAGTTATGAGAATTTTGATGGACTTTTGAAAGTGGAAATGTATTTACGAAGTGATATTGAACGATATTTTGGGAAAAACGTGTTGGTAAGCGTTAACGATTGAGATTTTAGAATTTTGTCGAAAAGTGTCGAATTTGTGAAAAATGTTGAAAATAAGGTTTGAAACCTTAGAAAACGTTGTATAAACGTACGAGTCATGTCAAAATTTCATAAAAAGTTTATACTTAGAAAGTTTCTTTAAAACATGATTTTGATTTTAAATAATAAAATAATATTTAATTATTTTATTTTAATTATTTAATAAATTCATTAAAAGACGAAAAATATAATTTTTCACAAAACTTCTCTAAAGTGTTTATTATGAGTAAACGTTTCATTTTAAGCCGTATAATGATTATTTTGAAGTGACTAAGGTGTACCGAATGGACTTGTCGAGATATATTTATAAATAATAATTATAAATATTTTTTTATCTTACTTATCTATTTACGCTAAATAGTATAAGTATGTATTATCGAAGAATGAGATTTATATGATTGTGGAGTTAAGTCGTCAACTATCACACCACTAAAATGTTTTGGGTAATTGTACAACGCGTCAAAACTCTATGCATCAAACGTGAAGATTGTTTTGGAATTAGATGATTAAATTGGAACATTAACTCCTACCATGCACCCGGAGGGCCTTATCGCACATGCCTCAACTATAACCGCCCGGGTCATTTGGCAAAGGATTGTAAAGGTGTGTCGTGGAATGTGAATCCTGTCAATGCTAGAAACCCAACTGTTAGAGCATGTTATGAGTGTTGTAGTACCGACCATGTCAGGTCAGCTTGCCCTAGATTGAATAGACCACAAGAACCGGAAGGAAATCGTCCAAATTAAGTTGCTGCTAATAACGGGGGTTAGGGTCGTAGAAACCAAGGGAACCAAGCTATGGGTAGGGCATTCATGTTGGGAGCAGAGGAAGCTTGCCAGGATTCGAACATTGTGACGGGTACGTTTACTTTGAACAATCATTTTGCCACTACCTTATTGGACTATGGTGCCTACTATAATACCTTCATACCTCTGTTAGGCTTAGAGCCTAACGAATTAGGTTTTAAATATGAGATTGAGATAGCTAGCAGGCAGCTATTAGAGATTGATAAGGTTATTAAGGGTTGCAAAATAGAAATCAAAGGACATGTCTTTGACATCTACTTGATACCTTTTTGGGCATGGGAGTTTTGATGTGATTATAGGTATGGACTGGTTGTCTAATTATAAAGCTGAAATAATTTGCCATGAGAAGGTGGTGAAGATACCACTACCGGATGACAAGGTGCTTAAAGTAGTAGGAGAGAGACCGGATAAGAAAGCGAGATTATTGATGAGTGCTAAGGCTTATGATAAGAAACAAGAAGAGGTTATTGTGGTTAGAGATTTTCCTGAGGTATTCCTGGATCATCTATCTGGATTACCGCCTATTCGGAAAATTAAGTTTTGGATTGAGTTAATCCCTGGAGCAACGCCAGTAGCAAAGTCTCCTTATCATTTGGCACCTTCTGAATTGGAGGAGTTGTCGGGACAACTTAAGGAACTCCAAGACAAAGGTTTCATTTGACCAAGTTTATCGCCTTGGGGAGCGCGAGCGCTGGTGTTGTTCGTTAAGAAAAAGGATGGTTCTTTTAGGATGTGCATTGATTATAAAGAATTGAACAAGTTGACCATTAAGAATCGTTATCTGTTTCCTAGAATTGATGATCTATTTGATCAACTGCAAGGGTCGCAGTTTTTCTCGAAGATAGATCTTAGGTCTGGATACCATCAACTGAGAGTGCACGAGGATGACATACCAAAGACTGCATTTAGAACTCGTTATGGACATTTTGAGTTCACTGTAATGCCCTTTGGTCTGACTAATGCACCAGCAATATTTATGGATTTGATGAATAGAGTTTGTAGGCCGTATCTTGATAAGTTTGTGATAGTGTTTATAGACGATATCTTAATCTACTCTAAGACTCAAGAGGAGCATGTAGAACATTTAAGGTTAGTCTTGGAACTGCTCAAAAAGGAGAAACTGTATGCTAAGTTTTCTAAGTGTGAATTCTGGCTAAGAGAAGTGCAGTTTCTTGGGCATGTGATAAATGGTAATGGAATTCATGTGGACCCTAGTAAGATTGAAGCTGTTAAGAATTGGAAAGCCCCTAGAACTCCGACTGAGGTTCGTTCGTTCTTAGGATTGGCTGGGTATTACCGTAGGTTCATTGAGAACTTTTCTAAGATAGCTAAGTCTCTTACTATCTTGACTAAGAAGAGTAAGACTTTCGATTGGGGTGAGGAACAGGAATTGGCATTTCAGACCTTAAAGGATAAGTTATGTAATGTGCCTGTTCTAGCTCTCCCTGATAGACCAGAAGACTTTGTGGTATTTTGTGATGCGTCCGGGATAGAACTAGGTTGTGTGTTAATGCAGAGAGGTAAAGTGATAGCCTATGCGTCTAGGCAGTTGAAAATTCATGAGAAGAATTATACTACCCATGATTTATAGTTGGGTGCGGTTATGTTTGCACTTAAGATCTGGAGACATTATCTGTATGGGACAAAGAGTGTCATATATATGGACCATAAGAGTCTTCAACACATCTTTAGTCAAAAAGAGTTGAATATGCGACAGCGTCGCTGGATAGAGTTGTTTAGTGATTATGACTGTGAAATTTGCTACTATCCTGGTAAGGGGAATGTGGTGGCTGATGCCCTAAATAGGAAGGAAAGAGTAAAGCCTAAGAGAGTTAGAGCTATGAATATGATCCTTCAGTCTAGTATCAAGGATAGGATATTAGCGGCTTAGAAAGAGGCTGCAGATAAGTTTGCAGTATTGCAGAAAGGTTTAGATGAGATGATAGAACAGAGAAGTGATGGAACTTTGTACTACCTGGATCGAATATGGGTACCTTTGAAGGGTGAGGTGAGAACCCTGATAATGGATGAAGCCCATAAGTCGAAGTACTCTATACACCCAAGAGCTGATAAGATGTATTATGATTTGAGAGATAGGTATTGGTGGCCTGGAATGAAAAAGGATATAGCTGAGTATGTTAGTAAGTGTTTAACTTGTTTGAAGGTTAAGGCTGAGCATCAAAGGCCATCTGGCTTGCTCCAGCAACCTGAGATTCCCGTATAGAAATAGAAAGGAATAGCTATGGATTTTGTGACTAAGTTGCCTAAGACTAGTAGTGGGCATGACACAATCTGGGTTATTGTGGACCAATTGGCTAAGTCTGCTCATTTTCTACCTATGCGTGAGGATTATAAGATGGAAAAGTTGGCTAGATTGTATTTGTATGAGATAGTTGCTAGACATGATGTGTCGATCTCGATTATATCAGATCGTGATAGTCGTTTCACATCGAGGTTTTGGCAGTTAATGCAAGAGGCATTAGGGACTCGTTTAGATATGAGTACGGCTTATCACCCTCAGACCGATGGTCAGAGTGAGCGTACTATTCAGACTTTGGAAGACATGCTTAGAGCGTGCGTCCTGGACTTAGAAGGAAGTTGGGATGTTCATCTTCCGTTGGTTAAGTTTTCGTATAACAATAGTTATCATTCTAGTGCGAGATGTGCTCCGTTTGAGGCATTGTATGGTAGAAAGTGTCGTTCGCCAATTATGTGGGCTGAGGTTGGAGAAGGTCAGTTGATAGGACCCAAGTTAGTGCAAAAGACTACTGAGAAGATCTCGCAGATTAAGGATAGACTTAAGGCTGCGCGTGATCGTCAGAAAAGTTATGCTAATAAGAGGAGGAAGACTCTAAAGTTTAGTGTAGGTGACTATGTCTTGCTCAAAGTGTCGCCTTGGAAAGGTGTGGTACACTTTGGGAAGAAGGGAAAGTTATCACTTAGGTTTGTTGGACCGTTTGAGATTATTAAGAAAGTAGGCCTGTGGCCTATCGATTAGATTTGCCTGAGGAATTGAATGACGTTCATGACACGTTTCACGTGACCTTAAGAAGTGTTTGGCTGATCCAACACTGCAAGTGCCTTTGTATAAGATTCGAGTTGATGCTAAGTTGAATTTTGTGGAAGAGCCTGTGGAAATTTTGGAAAGAGAGTTTAAGAATTGAAGCGTAGAAGGATTGCCATCGTCAAGGTTCGGTGGAATTCGAAACGTGACCCTGAATTTACGTGGGAACATGAAGATCAGATGAAGTTGAAGTACCCGCATTTGTTTAGTGTTGTTAGTAGTTGAATTTCAAGGACAAAATTCTTTTAAGGGAGGTAGAATGTAACCTTTGCCCTTTTTGTGTTCTGAATATTTCATTCCTTTGACTATTTGACTGTTGTCAATTTATTTAGATTCTATATCATGTTGACGGTGGTGATTTTATGAGATATGTGATGATTTGAGGTTTATTATGATTAATAATCCCTTTTGGAAGGTATTATTGTGTTATGTGTATTCCGGGTGGTTTGACCCATGAATTTTGAGAAATGCCGAAAAACGAGTCTGACACGTCCGTTAATGTCCAAATGAGTTTTGAATGGTGTAAAGTGAAAATATGTAGTGTAAATACTCTAGGTTAATGGAAAAGTATTTTAAAAGTGAATAAAAATGCTAATTAACTTTGGGGTAAATTTTACGGTTGAGTTTTACGAGTATTTAAGTGATCCCGACACGAAAAAAAAGGCCCGAGACCCCATGGGATACCATGGCCGGTCAAAAGAAGACTAGGGAGACAAGGTGGCTTAATTTTAGTTAACCTTGTCCAAATTGTACATAAGATGCTTTCCTTATCCTCATTTTTACACATAGTTCATTTTCAAAATCAAAAAAATATCATCTCCCTTTTCTCTTGTGTTCGTCTGCACCTACAACACACACACTCTCATAATTTTTGAAGTTTGATCAAGAAAACATGAAGACATAAATATTTAGGGTTGATTCTAGTGTTTGGTTATTCATTTAAACAACGTTTAGGTTATCCGGTTCCTGTCGAAATCTACAAATTTGAAGATTTTCTTGTAAGTTTTCAAATTTAAATTCCGTTTGTCCTTTTGGGTTTATTTTGATGCATAGATGTTAGTTGTACAAGTTGATCGTTGTGAAAATTTATTTTTGGAAGCGAAACGAAAGAAAAATGGTTCGTGTAAAAAGAAAAGGAAAAAGAGTGTTTTTGTAGTTTTGATGTCGTGATCGTGATGGTTGAATAATATATGATGCTAGAATGCTTATTTTTTATAGTAGCTTGTATGGCTTATTCGGGCTTATTTTTAAGATATTTCTTGTCTTATTTGGGCTTATAGGCCACGAATGAAATCCCAAAAAGTGTTATGGCGTATGTTGTGGACTATTTTTAAGGCTTATGGTAGTAACCAAATGCGATACGTAGCTTACTAGCTTATTTTAAGCTTAATATACGTAATTTTGAGCATATGGGCTCACGGCCCAATAAGTCCATTTAAGTTGTGGCTTAATGGGAGGGCTTATTGTGGTCCGGATTATTTTCTACATATAAGTATATACTTATATATGTAAATGGACCTTGGTTTTGGACTTGGATCGTATTTTGGACTTATAAATGTCTTAATGAACCCTTGTTGGGCCTTAAAGCCCAATAAGCGATATGTAGTAGTTATGAGAATTTTGATGGACTTTTGAAAGTGGAAATGTATTTACGAAGCGATATTTAACGATGTTTTGGGAAAAACGTGTTGGTAAGCGTTAACGATTGAGATTTTGGAATTTTGTCGAAAAGTGTCGAATTTGTGAAAAATGTTGAAAATAAGGTTTGAAACCTTGGAAAACGTTGTATAAACGTACGAGTCATGTCGAAATTTCGTAAAAAGTTTATACTTAGAAAATTTCTTAAAAACATGATTTTTGATTTTAAATAATAAAATAATATTTAATTATTTTATTTTATTTATTTAATAAATTCACTAAAAGACGAAAAATATAATTTTTCTCGAAACTTCTCTAAAGTGTTTATTATGAGTAAACGTTTCATTTTCAACCGTATAATGATTATTTTGAAGTGACTAAGGTGTACCGAATGGACTTGTCGAGATATATTTATAATTAATAATTATAAATATTTATTATATTACTTATCTATTTACGCTAAATAGTATAAGTATGTATTATCGAGGAATGAGATTGATATGATTGTGGAGTTAAGTCGTCAACCATCACACCACTAAATTGTTTTGGGTAATTGTACAACGCGTCTAAACTCTATGCATCAAACGTGAAGATTGTTTTGGAATTGGATGATTAAATTGGGACATTAACTGGACTAGGTCGTGTGCGGGCGTCGTTGCATTTGCTTGTGTGATTGAGATTTGGTTGCTAAAGACTTGCTTGAGGTGAGTTCTCGTAGCCCCACTTTTTACTGGTTTTTCCGTTGGGGGAAAATGATACTCAAATGTGTTTTGAAATGTTTTGAATTGATCTGTGCGAAATGTGGTTTTGTTTTTGGGACAAGTTATGTGCTTATGACTGCTATGTGAATATTATGTGATGCATGATTGTTTGGATCGGATGGGTACGCCTACCCAGTGTTTGTGAGATTATTGGATCGGATGGGTACGCCTACCCAGTATTTGTGTGATTATTGGAGCGGATGGGTACGCCTACCCAGGTTTGTGTGTGGTCCTGCCCTAATTTTAGTGCTCCAGCTGGTAGGCCCTTTAGGTGCGTAAGTGACATATGGTTATTGATTAGCGGTGATGCTAAGGTTGTTTGCATATATTCACTGTCATATAGCACTATTGTCCACTGTTGAAATATTGGCATAACTTTTGGGTTTAAGGTCAAACCTACGAGCTCACCAACATTATTGTTGACGTTTTCGAGTATCATTTTCAGGTGAAGTGAAAGAAGAGTAGTTTGGTGATTGATAGTAGACTTAGAAGTATCCCGAGTGGAATTTCGTTTGAAGTCTTGTTTGTTTGTTGTTTTGATTCTAGTTTTTGGATGTTTTGGATTAAGTTTGGATTATGGTCCCCTGTGAGGGCATTGAAATAATTGTAAGAGATTGTGGATTTTAGTTGTGATTTGGGACATCACTTTAGTTTGTTCAAGGTTGATGGTCTTCATAGCACTTGAAGTTTATGCAATGTAGTTTTCTCTATTTTTTATCTTGTGTTATGATTGATTATTATGTTTCATTCCCGAGTTTCCATCATTGTCGGGGTGTGACATGAAACTTCAACGGAACTAAAAGAGTTGTTGGCTTAACAAGGTGGTTCGAGAAGATGGAATCTGTGTTCCACATCCGCAACTGTGCAGAGAGTTGTCAAGTGAAGCATGTTACGTGCTCCTTGCTAGATGGTGCACTGACTAGGTGGAATTATTATTTATATACAATTAGATTGGATGTTGCCTATGAAACAACCAAGGAAGAATTGAAGAAGATGCTGACTGACGAGTACTGTCCAAGGAATGTGATTCAAAAGGTGGAGACCGAATTATGGAATTTAACTGTCAAGGGTATTGATGTTGTAGGTTATACCTAGCGTTTTCACGAGTTGGCTCTACTATGTTCGAAAATGGTTGCAACTAAAGAGAGAAAGATTGAGAGGTAGATATGGGGACTCATAGATGACATTCAAGGAAAGGTAACTTTTTCAAGGCTGAGTAAGATTCAAGAAGAAATCCATATGGCGCACAAACTGATGGATCAAGTTGTAAGAGCCAAGGCTTCAACGGATGCTGACAACAAGAGAAAATGGGAAGATAATCAGGAAGGAAATCATTGCCAGCAACAAAACAAGAGACATGAAGTGGTTAGAGTATACGCTGGTGGAACAAGTAACAAGACAAGATATGCTGGAACCTTACCACTCTGCGACAAGTGCAACCTTTCTCATTATCATAGTCCATGTCCCGCTCAATGTGGTAACTGTAGGAAGATCGGTCACCAAGCAAGAGACTGTTGGACCCCTACTTCGATGACGTGCTATGAATGTGGAGAAAAAGGACACACCAGGAAGTACTGCCCAAACTTGGAAGATCATAATGAAGCCGACGAAGCTTATTAGACCCTAACGTTGTTACAAGTAAGTTCCTCCTTGAAATTAGTTATATTTCCTTCTTAACTAATACAAGTGCCAATAGGAGTTTGTATTCACTGCTTTTAATCAAAGAAACAATGCCACCCAACTTTCTTAGTCACTCGACATATTACTAATTTAGCCAGTCGAAAGATAATAGGAGCCATACTATAATTCAAGAGTGTACCTTAAAAATTTTCAAACATCCGTTACCCACATCTTCCTCAAACACCTTATCATCGGATAACATAAACTAAATTTCAGGACGGAATTTTCTTAACAAGGGGAGACTATGACAACTGACAATTTTGGGATTTATATTTATTTATAAACTTAAATTATTTAGCTTTAACTTGCATTATTTTTTTGCTACGCACATTTATGTATTTAATTTAACCAAAACCAGGAAGTTATCCCACGTAGTATGAAAAACGTCATTGGACGCACACCGACTTTAGGCTAAGTGTAGTCTACTCATAAAACGTATGTCATGATCATCATAAAAACATTACTTAGGGCGTGTACGTTTACATTTAATATTTTTACGTAAACCATTTACGTACATTTTTCATACCATGCATGCATGCAACATCAAGTATTTACCACCTTTGCATTATATCTCTAATATTTACTTACACTATTTATTTAAATTCACAATTTTCATATACACTTTTTATTTAAAATTTTGAAATAAACTAGCTTATCTATTTCCCTCCCATTATCTACCTATATATGTATATGTAGCCAATGTAATCCTACAAAGCTTATCAATAAGCCACCCTTTCTTATGCTTATAGGAAGAATCCAAAAACTTTGTCCATATTTCCCCTTAAATCGTCCTTATACCTCACACACCCTTGTCATTTTTCCTAAATTTTGCACACCATTTCTTAGTTTTATAAGACGTTTTCAACCCCATTGCACTTTGGTTTTAAAGTAAACAAGTATAGGTTCATTCACTCACAACAACACACATATATCCTCCTTTTTTGCTCTCTTAGCTCACGACACAAAAGAAAAAAAATGGGTTTTGGTTTTGATTTTATACAAGTATTTCCATGAAAGAAAGAAAGGATTACTAAGGTTGATTAAATGATTGCAAGATGGTTTTGTTAAAGGAAGCTTTGGTATAAAAAGTTAGGGTTTTCAAGAAAAGATTAGGGTTTATAAAACTAAATAGGTTTTTGCAAGATCTTGGTTATTTAGGTTGTAGATCTAAAAAATCTCATCTCATTTCCATCTTTTGTAAGGATTTCTCATTTAATCTCATTCTTTTTGTTACACACATCATTCATACATAGTTTTCTTTACAAACATGTCACCATACTTGTTTGTGAAAATATTTCTTTTTAAAAGGAAGTTGCAAAGATTTTATCTAGTATTTTAGTTCTTGTTATTTTGTTTTCTTGTTTGTTAATATAGATTTGATGGTAAAAATATGTTGTGATACTCTTAAATATGTTCTTTATAAACTTTGTTCAAGAGTTTATGACTAGTATAGTGCTGATGGATTTTTGTTGGTAAAAGAAGTGGAAAACTAGAAATAAATAGTTTGATGTCGAGTTGTTTTCTAAGTTAGTTTTGGACAGTGACGAGTCGGATTTTGCAACAGTTGGTTTGTCTCATAGATAGTAGACATTATAACGTTTCCGTGGCCGCTTAAACCATTAAAACGGACTTAAAACGAATAAGTTATGACTAAATGAAAATCGGGCAAAATATAACTATTTTCTAAAAAACTACACAGCCCGTGTCGAAAATGTTTTATAAGATAATAACTTTGGTGCTGTTTTTGAGCAGTCTAGTGTTTGAATCACAAAAATTGTCACAAGGAACTTTTTGTAGTACTCAGTGTCTAGTCTTCAGAAAGTCCAAGATCGAGTCCAGAGGTTACGTAACAAAGGAGTTACGGCCTCGCGAAGTTGAGTAAAATTTGTTTTTCACAAATGTTAACAACAATTTTTTCTTTGTAAAAAGGACTAGCCTAGTCATTTTAAGGTAGTTTTTGAGTGTTTTAAAGTCCAAAAGAGATATAGGGTCAATAGAGCCTTGTTGTATTGCTACTAAAATAATTTTCAGACGAGTCGAAATTGGGCGAAAATGTTAAGAAACGAATGAGTTACGACTATCCAAAGTTGGGCAAATGGTTATTTTTGTAAAGTACTAAAACCTAAAAATATTTATTGAACTTTGACGTAGCATATTTTGACCTATAAAACTCAAACACAAACATGTGTTGGTGATACAAAGTTATAAAAACTCATGTGCATCATTTCACTCCATTTGCTTAATTTTAAATCGGCCCGTTATTAATTAGGCCGTGTATTGGAATCGTTGCGTGATTCTACTTGTTGATTAATTCTTAACTAACTACTTGCTAAATGTGAGTCTTATAGCCCTTATTTTACTTGTTTTGGACTATTTTGGGGGAGAATACATGCTCATTTACAAACTTGTTTACCTGCTCATTTACAAACTCGAATATATGCTTGTTTACAAACACGTTTACAAACTCGTTTACATGTTCATTTACTTTATAAAAATGCATTACTTTTCAAGACCTTGTGAGTTTATAGCCTCAATTTTAATTGTTTTATAACTATTTTGCAATACTTGGGGTGAGATTCATTTCTTATTTTTACTTACGGACACAAGAACTTTAATCTTTTGCGTACTGCCTTAGTTTCCTATTGCCATGAAGTCCCATTATCATTAACCGTTAATTACTTTGTGTAAGCACGCATGCTATGAATATATCTATTGGGGTTGATAACCTCTGTCCGGGTAGACAACTATGAGCTACCAAGGGTATAACGAACGCATTTATTTGAGGTAGTACTAGGATGTATTGGCAAAACATCGAATTTCGGGGAACGAACCTAAAAGACTAGGGTTCACACTGTTTTCTTAAGGCTTCGGTGTCATGAGTTTAGTGCAATAGTATTACTTTTATGTGATGTTGTATTTATTATAATAGTCACATGCGCTTGGAAATCTTGTGGTCCGAATTACTTTTATTGAACGTCACTGATTACTAAATACTTTTTGTGATACTATGAGCAGAGCAGTAGTCACTAAATACTTTTTATGATATTATGAGTAAAGAAGTAGGCACTAAACACATTTGGTTCTCGTAAATACTGTACTTAAACCTATGAACTCGCTAACTTTATGTTGACATTTTAAGCATGTATTTCTCAGGTCCTTAGTTGCATGGCTAGCATCGAAGTTCATGGAGTCTACCCGTGGTGGTTGCATATCATCGAATTTTATTGCATAAACTTGTCTCATTGAAGTTGTATTAAAACTATTACTTATTTTGTTGTAAAACTTGGGTATGTATCGTTTTAAACTTTATTTATTTTAAATGAATCAACGAGGTACTTTTTGAACGACTCATATAGAGTTCGTTCTCTTTGTATATTGTGTTATCGTATTATGAAGTAACACCCCCAGCTACCTTTCCGTCGCATGATTTTGGGGCTGTTACAATCTCCGTAACATGTTTTCCACATTGAAGTCTGGCTTATTTAAGACGAATACATCTAAAGATGCTAACAACATTTTTTGATATTCCACTTATCATTCCTGAATCCAGAATCCCGTTTGAGTTAGGATAACAACGAATTCAGGTGAATCATTGAAGTAAACTTCAAAAACTTTAGACGTTTATCGTCAATTCTCATAGCTTGGATTACATTCGATTTACAGTTAGCACATATTTGATTCATAAAGAATCTTGTAAGTCACCTACTTTTAGTGTTATTTGATGTTGGCACTGGCAAGATTTACATTCGTCACTATGAAATAGAGTATCACTCTGAATGTTCTTGCAATATCACAAGGATAATGCGTAGGATTATCCAGATCACTAGTGTTCGAGATTGTAAACAAGAATTGTTTATCATGAATTGTGTCCTAATGAGAATTATATTTGATCTTTGAGCTCTTGGCTCTAGACTTAATTAGTTTGTTTTGGTTTTAGTGATCAGAGGCTTAAGCAAACTACCACCTTTTCAATATCAATGTTCTTGAAGTGAGAAATCAATAGATAACGTGTTAATCTTCATGACAAATGAAACAAGAATCCGTTGAAAGAAACTTGAGTGGCTGAGAAGGGTTGTGCAGTGCATCACTGGGTACATGAACAACTTTCTTCAATATCAAACATCATCTTTGTGATTCTAATATTTTATGTATTGACCTGATTTCTGCCTAAGTTGTATGGATGGCTCATTTCTTTTCACCCTTAACATAACTTTTTTTTTTCATTCTCCAAACCCTTCAATGTTTACCAAGACGTTCTTACTAGCACAATGTTGTGATTGTTATGGTGATAAATCATGCCTTAGTCAACATTATTCTCTTTTCTCATTCATCTCTAAATTATACCTAAGGACTTATATTCTAACTATGGAATATATCTGGGTAGATCCCTCTGGTTCTGGTTGGATCATGGGATTAATACCTAACCATAACCACCTTATGACTTTATAACCGTCGTGAAATAGTAGGTTGTTGGGTATAAGATTGAAACCACACATGTGACAACTCGTATTTTCCAGGTCATTACACATCTATAAACTTGAAACTATTTACTTTGAACGCTTACATATTTACTTTTACGTGTAACCGTTAAGTTAAATCGCGTAACCCAAAAAACAACTTTAAACATAAACCGGCATTAAACAAAAATAGGTTTACGTCAAATATGTGTTATATGACTTTTACAAACATAATTTATAAGGCAACACATTTTATTTTGCAAATTTTATGTAAACACTTGAATGTCCGGGATTAGTCTATGCACGCATGCATTAAGCATCACCACCCTTCTATACTTATATATCTTCATACACTTATACATTAATACAAAAAATTTATATGTTTTCTCTCTTGTTTTGCTCTTTTCCGCCCATAATACCTTCCCAAAGGGGGATATGCAACATTCTTGAACTAAACAACACACCAATTATGGCAAAAAAAACTACATCTTATTCATACATGTGATCTAGTTGCTCTCACAAAACCATACCTATCACCTTTTGCTCCTTGTAACCGGCCAAAGAAGAGGAAGCAGCACACAAACCTTAAAGTTTGGTAATATTCTCACTATGCATATGTAAAGCTTCTTTAGGACTTGCCTTAAATGGTTTATAAATAAGGAAGTAACTAGCTACTCTTCACACACATTTCACTTAACAAAAAAATTGTTCTCTCCTCCCTTGGTGCTCAAAACTCTCAGCCAAACAACAACATGCAAGAAGAAATTGGTTTTGATCTTTTACAAGTATTTTCTAAAGAAGTTAAGGGTTTAGGTGCTAGATATTCAAGTACTTGGGTTGTTTGTGTGCAATACTTGTTAATCTCATCTCATCATCTTACTAAGGTGCTCATTTTCATCTCATGATTTCATTTCATATATATATGTGTTATCATCACTACATTCATGTAAATATATCACCACCATGTTTGTGTAAATTATTTTCCTAAAAGAAACTAGTAAAAACCTTAAATGTGTTATTGGGTAAATAATATGTAATGGATGTTAAAAATGTGGATCTACAATTAATACACATGTTCTTATCATTTTATAAATTATTTGATGATAATATGGCTTTGTTGTTAAAATGAGTATTCATAAATTGAAACTAGTAAACATGTGTTATATGTTTATGTTCTTGTATATTTGATGTTCTTGATAAATTGGTGGGAGGGATTAAGTTAGTATGGAGTTGTTGTTTTATTGGCGAAATGATACAAATTGGTAGAAGGGACTAGGTTAGTATGGAGCTATAATTTATGGTGAAATAAAGTGGGAAAATGGAAATATATACATGCTGGTCAGTTTAGTTTTTGGCATGTTTCAGACAGTAGGACTCGGCTTGGTAAGCCGAAGGCATAAAAAATAGAAAGTAGACTTAAATACCTACGCGTGGATATAAAATTCAATAAAATCCGACTTTAAACAAGTGAGTTATGACCAAATGAAAATCGGGTAAAAACTAGTTATTTTTCCGGAAAACTATTTTAGTAAAATGCATTGTGATCGGAATCTTCGGTTGCGGTTTTGACCCATTTCTGCTCCGAGCCGAGGAAAACTCATAAAAGACTTTTTGTAGCCCTTTGTCTTACATTTAAAAGTAGTACTCGGCCGCATCATGAATCTTTGTAACGAAGGAGTTACTGCTTTTTAAAGATTGGACCAAAATGTTAATTTTTATTAAATTTCCAGCAACTATTTTCTTATAAAAAGTGAGTTGTTCGGATATTTTAAATGGCATTTTGAGCGTTTTTAAGTCCGAATGAGCTATAAAATCCTAAAGAAATATTGTAGTATTATATAAATAGTTTTTGAACGATTCGAAAGTTTTCCAAAAATATTAATAATCGAGCAAGTTACGATTTATTAAAGATGATGTTAGCCTCAAAATATTGAGTCGAACATGAAGTTCGTTCATTATGTATTTAAGTCTCGGTCAATCAATTAGTTAACGTTGTAATAGGAAAGTATCGGGAATCGGGCTCGATAGTTAATCTAATATTGTATATGTTTCGGGTTTAATCCCAAGCAAAACCCGAGCCTGGGTCCTAGTTAAATATCCCGCGCGTCATTTAACGCGACGGGGTATATAAACTCTTTTCTATTTAGAAAAGAGTTAGTTGTTAAAATAAAAATCTTTTCCTTTTCCAAAACTCTCTCATCTCTCTCTCTCTCTTCTTTCTCTCTCTAAAACAACTCACTCTCTTTCTCCTTTCTAGTTCTAATTCGTGTTTGATTCTATGAAGTGAAGTGTTACGGGATCCTACAATTGGCATCAGAGCTACGTGTGGATTCGTGGTTGATTCTTGTGGTTAAAAGCATCAAATTCGAGCTCATTTTGGTCCTAAATACCCCACGGCTCAAAATTCATTTTTGGGCTTGATTGGCTGGTTAATCGTGGTGTTTTTCGTGTGATATAAGCTAAGGATGATACATTGTTACTCCTACAAGTGATACTCAAGCCTCAAGCTTGAAATCTAGCAAAAAAGGTTCGAATTTCTTTAAGTGTTCTTCGTGGAGAGTTGCTACTTTTTGGACGATCCACAAAGATATACATGTTATTGTGTGTTAAATCTTCTTAGAGACGCTTAATATTGCAAATCCTAGCTTTGGTTCGTGGCTTAAACGCTTAATTGAGTGATTTTGAAAAAATTTGAAGTTGTAATTCTTCGTGGCGGTTTGAGTATTTTATTATACTCTAGCCGGCGGTTTGACAGAAAAGGGACAAGATCCTTGATTTAAGGAATAGTGTCACGGCGGTTTGACTTGGTCAATGGCGAGTTGAGTATAATAATAATATTTATCAGCCGGCGGTTTGCCATTCTTGTGGCGAGTTGCTAAACAGCGAGTTGCTAAACAGCGAGTTGCTAAACAGCGAGTTGCTAAACGGCGAGTTACCAAACAGCGATTTGAGTATTTTATTAGGGCAACGAGTTGTCAAAAGAAGTAGCGATTTGATTATTCTATTACACGGCGGTTTGCTTACACGACGATTTCTAGACGACACCCGTTTTAGCGACACTTTTTTACGAAAAAAGTTGAGTCATATGTAATTTTTTATATAGCCTTTTTAACTTATTTTTACATCAAATTCAAATTTTGGTAATAGCGTAAAAAAAATTTCGGTCGACACCTTTTTAGCGACACTTTTTTCTGGAAAAATTAAGTAAAATAAAAAAAAAATTATAGCATTTTTAGCTTATTTTTACACAAAATTTAGATTTTGGTAATAAGGTAAAATTTATTTTTTTCATAATCCAACTGCATCGAATTCCAAACAAACCAAAACCAAAACCATCGAGAAGGACTTAAACTACATAAATCATTCACAACAAACAAACCATTAACTACCAACGATCATTCATTCACGGTTATCTGGTGATCTTGTAAAATCCCGTTAATCAGTGTCGGTTTTGATCATAGACGAGTAAAATCCCGTGAACGTGAATTGCATACAACCACAATTTCAATCACATCATATCCACTTAAGATCCAACAAAATCTTTCACACTTCATAGTTAATATCCATTCATTCATCATGTCTACTCCAGTCAGTACATCCTCAACAGATAGTCAAATGCACAATAATAACATGGCAGCTGGTTCGAAAGGTCGTCCACCAATACTTGGACCAGGAAGATATTCATAGTGGAGATCACGTTTTCTACGGTACATTGACACAGAAAATAATGGTGAGGGACTAAAAAAATGCATACTTAATGGTCCCTACGTGCCAACAAGTGTACTTATTCAAGCTGTTCCAGAAGCTGAAGGTCGTCCTGCAGTTCAACAACATACAGCAATTGAAACTGTATTGAACATGACTCCAGAGAACAAAGAACACTTTCAGTCTGAAAAGGAAGCAATTTTCTTGCTTTTAACTGGTATTGGAGATGAAATCTATTCAACTGTTGATGCATGCAACACAGCAAATGAAATGTGGATAGCCATTGAAAGGCTACAACAGGGTGAATCGTTGAACGTACAAGATGTAAAGACCAATCTGTTCTGGGAATTTGGGAAGTTTACTTCTCGAGATGGAGAATCCATGGAGTCGTATTACTCACGGTTTTACAAATTGATGAATGAGTTGACAAGGAACAACTTGCAAGTTACAACAATGCAAGTGAATGTTCAATTTCTTCAACAACTTCAACCAGAATGGTCAAGATTTGTGACGATTGTCAAGCAAGCAGAAAAGATAGACACCGTCTCATATCACAGACTGTTTGACATTCTGAAGCAGTTTCAACTGGAGGTTAATGATATCCGTGCTGAGAGAATAGCCAAAAGTGCAAATCCATTAGCACTCATTGCGGCTGCTCAACCATATTCAGATAATTACTATCAAGCACCAAAACCTCAAAGATCAAATGCAACATCATCTTCCAAAGACAAAGTGCATCAACCAACACAAAGGCAAAGATGTCGCAAACCGATTACACCTCAATCCTGAAGTCTTCTCTGAGAAGACAAGTGACCTGAACAAGCACATCGGTACTAAGGAAATGCAAAAGAATTTTGGCACTCCTTGCCATAATAATTTCAAGAAGCTCTACAAACCTACCAACAACAACCTCGAACTTCTTCAAACTCCAGGAACAAGACTGAAGATACCACACCAAGGTATAACAATGACAATCAGTCAAGGCAGTTTGGGAATCAAAGGACAATGACAATTGCTGGGGCTAGGGAAACAGTAGGCAGTCAGGTAGTGCAACAGACTGGGATACAGTGCTTTAACTGCAAGGGATATGGGCACTATGCAAAGAATACAGGAAGCCAAAGCAGGTTAAAGACTACGCGTATCACAAGGAAAAGATGATGATGTGCAACAGAAGCTTGAACAAGTGTTCCACAGCAAGCGAGCAAGCTGATTGGCTAGAGGACACGGATGAAGAAATTGATGAACAGGAATTGGAAGCACATTACAGCTACATGGCAAAGATTCAGGAGGTCTCACCTGAAGAATCCAGTTCTACTGGTCAGCCCCATTTGGAACAAGGTGCAAAATCATGATGAAAGTAATGTGTATGACAATGTGAGATGACATTCTGAGCAACCTGAATCCATTAATGACACATATGTTTTGAAGAAGGATGATAGCAATGTCACTCCTGATTCATCAAATATATGTACTAATGATAATCAGGTTGATCAAAATGCTGCAGAATGTGTTGATGAGCGTGCTGCGCTTGCTAATTTAACTCTTGATACGGAGGAAAACAAAACGATTTTAAAGCAATTAAAGAAAGCAAACGCATCATTGACTCAAGAATTGGAAAAGTGCAAAACTAACCTTGATGAAACTAATAGTGCTTTGGGGGAGGCTATTAGTTGTCGGGATAGTTGTCTGATTGCACTTCAGAACAAACAGAATGAGTTTGACAAGTACAAAGCCTTTAATGACCGGACGATTGATTATGAAATTCTTCAAACAAAGTTAAATGAAACTCTAGGACTATTAGCTCTAAAAGACATTGAAATTAAAGAAGGTTTGAAAACTAAAGCCTATGAAATTTCAGTTCTCAATCAGAAACACGATGAGTTAGTCAAAAAGAGTCTTTTAACAAAGTCACAACTGGAAGGTTATCTCAAAGAGAACACAAAGGTCATTTCGGATTTAAAGGTTAAGGAAGATAAAGATATTGACAAGATGATTGAAATGGACAAACAATTAAAGTTTTTGAATGAAATTGTTTATACTCGTAATCAGTCAATTCAGACCATTCATATGTTAGCACCCAAATGCTCGACATATAATGGTAGACCAACCTTTGCTAATCCAAGGTACCTCAAGAAAGCTCAATCTGAGAAGCCCTGTTTGTATGAGATCCCATATGATACTTCTGATCCTGCAAACAGATTTGCCCCTGACCCTGATAGGGAAGAGACCATGACTCTTGATAACGAGAGTAGAATCAAAATATGAATAAAGATATATGTAAACCACATGATTCAACAAAACAAAATATTCCTTTTATGAATTTTTTAAAGACCCCTCCTGGAGTATCCTTTATCAGTTGAAACGCGGAAAGAAGTTAGAATACAATGTGAGAAACCGATGTTGTTAGAACAAAACCAAACATTGCTAAAAACATTGCCTTTCTACCCCGGTTTTCAAAAATCCATTAGTAAAAGTAGACAAGTTTATAAACGAAAAGACATTTAACATGCAATCAATTTAGGAAATTGTTGATTCAAAACTAGGTTAAACATACTAGTGATTACTCTTCCGCGTAGCCAAACTGCTCATAGATATGGAACTTTTGAAAAAACCTTTTCTAATGCCTCTTTCCATAAAATCACAAAATGATAGCTTTCGTTTTGAACATGAACTTAAACGGAAATGCATGAAGATTTTGAGTACGTTAAATCCCTTGAAAAAGAGATTGAACCTAACTGTGATCTGAGAAGGCCTGATTTTTTCAAATATGTATGAACTACTTCTTTAAGAGTGTGTTCCTAAAGATGTTAGATGTTCCATTTGCATTCTTTGTCTAATTAAATGCTCATAAAGCTGGTATTGCAATGCATGTATCTTTCAATAAAGTCAAAGAATGTTAATGTCCATGCTAAAAGCTGTCAAAATAAAACTATCTGTTAATAACGAAGTTCATAATAAGCTTTTAAAAAGTTTTTCGTAAACTTGAAAAAAACCACTCCGATTTCTCTTGAAACTTCTTTACAACATTGTAAAGAACAGATAAAAACAACCCAGAGTTAGCAAAGAAAAATGCTTCAAAGAATGTATTTCAAAATGAACGTGGAACAATGTCATGAAATACAAGATTTGAAAGCTCAAAATCAAGACAAGAACATGGTGATAAATGAGTAAAGAAACTCATTCTGGTAACAAAAGGAAAGGCCTGTGGAAACTCGTGTTGATAAACCATCTGTCGTACGACAACCGAATGCTCACGATCCAAAACCATCAGTTATAGGAAAACCCGACCTAGCCGTTTACAAATACGCCTGAAATGGAGAAGTTTTTCAAACAAAACAGACGGGTTAATAAAACTAATGTGTCGGATGGTTTATTTAAACCAGTCACTCAACAGAGTTTGCCTCAGAATAGAAACCAAGCGGTTCGAAATACAAAAGTGCTTAAACCAGGAATGTATAGAATTCCCTCCACTACAACACAGACTCGAACACCACAGTTGCCTCATGCTTCTAGGAATACTAATCCTCACATGTCTAAATCTTCAGGAGTAATTCACACTACTAGTGTTAGCAGACCACAGCTTAAGAGCTATCAAGTGAAAGATAAGGTCGTGCCAAACATTAGTCAAGTGAAGTTTACAAAGAAGGAAGTAGAAGACAACCATAGGATTTCTAGTATTTCTAAGAAAACAAAGTCTGTAACTGCGTG
>BQNB010018265.1:32500-68571 GCA_026074375.1 Tanacetum coccineum
TCATCATGACGAGGAAAACCTTCAATAAAACATCTTTACATCTTTGGTTGCATTTGTTAATAACAAGAGATGTGAAAATCTGGATAAGATGAAAGAAAAGGATCCATGTGTCATCGGTGGGCTTATTCACTCAGTCGAAGGGTATCGTGTTTAAAACAAAAGAACACGCTTGATAGTTGAATCCATACATATAAGGTTTGATGAAATCCAAGAAATGAAGACATCACAACAGTTCATACCTCGCCCACCACTACAAGATATGTTTGTTGAAAATGTCCTCTTCAGGCCTCGATCCACAAGACAGAAGGCGTCAGACTATGACAACTTTGACCCCGTGCCCCCAATACAAAATGTTGTTCCTAAGCAGAAAAGACAGATTCGTCACAACAAGGGTTAGAATTTCTCTTCAGTCCTTTAATTGAAGAATATTACAATCCAACACACGGTCAAGCTGAGGAAAACAACAATGATCAAGCACCGAATGCAATCGTTTACAAGAAGCTGAATTCGTCATCCTCTTTATGTACACCTGGTACAAAAATTGGGTGAGTTCTCCTCACGAGCAACATTGATAATGACCGATGTGCATTCATGTTCAACCAAAAAGTCATTATTTTCCGAAAGACCAGAGAATCACCATTAGAACAAGTTCGTGGAAATCCAACCATAGCCAGTTCGAACAAGACGACAGCTTGCCACAGATCCGAAAGATGTTATGTTCTCGCTCACGGTGAGTAATTTGTTTAACCAAAAGACCATTAAGGAGCAATGGCTGATTTCGTGCATGGATCGCGAAGCAATGCAGGATGAACTTTATCAGTTCGACAGACTAAAAGTCTAGGAACTAGTTGACAAACCATTTGGCAAGATGATTATAAAGCTAAAGTGGTTATGGAAGAACAAGAAGGATGAAGACCAGACTGTAATTCGCAAACAAAGCACGACTAATTTTTTGCTAAAGGTTATGCTCAGGAAAGGGTATTGTATTTTGAAAGAATCATTTGCTCTCAGTTGCTCGCTTGGAAGCCAGTTCGTATTTTGTTGCCCACGCAGCACCCCAAGTCTTTCCCAACTATCAGATGGACTGAAAATTGGCATTTCCTTAAAGGTCCACTGAAGGAGGAGGTTATGTTGCTCAGCCAGAAGGGTTTTGTTGATCCATATCACCCAGAAAAATGTCTACCTTCTACCGGAAAGCTTTGTTATGATTAAAGCAAAAGCTCCAAGGAGCCTGGTACGATGAACTATCAAACTTCCTGATGTCCAAAGGCTTAACTAAAGTACAATTGAACCCAACTTTTATCAAGATATAAATACGGGGAGGATAATAATACTAGTGCAATTTACGTTGTCTGTCATAATTTTTGGATCGACAAATCCTAAATATTCAACAACGATTTGAAATTAATAGCATAGTAGATTTGAAATGGCCTTAATGGGTGAGATGATATTCTTTTTAGGACTTCAGATCCCAAGTCCTCCAAAAGTATATTTATCAATTCAGGCCCAAGTACGCTTTAAGAAATTCTAAAAAAGCATAATATAGTGACAATTGTCACTCCAATTGGAACATCCATTGGCTACAAAACCCAAACTAATGTAGACTGATTGAGAAAAACCCTAGACCAATCGATTATCGTAGTAAAAGCGGGTCACCAGGTACTCTTTGACATCTAGTAGAACCAGACATATGCACAAGCAGTAAGCTAATTGTGCACGCTATGCAAAGCACGCCACTCAAAAAGCACCTCAAAGAGGTTTAAAAGAATCTTTAAATACCTAAGTGACCATTAACAGGGACTCAGGTATCCAAAGGATTCTTGGCTTTGAACTAACAGCATTTTTAGACGCTGATCAATGCCGGATGCCATGATACCGGAAAAGCACTTCTGGAAGGATACAGTTCCTTGGTGATAAACATGTATGCCGGATGTCAAAGAAACAAAAACTGCACTGCAATGTCTTCAGCAGAGGGCAGAGTATGTTGGCGTTATCTGCAAGTTGTGCTCCAGTAATGTGGATGAGGACACAACATTCAAGATTATGGCATCGAACTACAACAAAATACCGATGTACGTAGCGACTCTCAGTCAGCCATATAGCAATCTCATGCAACCATCCCGTACAACATTCGCGAACAAAGCACATCCATACGCGGTATCACTATCATAAATGGAACAGTTTTTTTGTTTTGGAAAAAATGGTAAAACTGAATTATATTTTGTCAGAACTGAAATACCCAAAAGCTGACATGTTTACGAAAGCCCTTCCTGAGGAGCGGTTTTAAGTATCATGTCGAGAAGGATTGGTAATGAGATGTGACTCCAGCAAAAACTGGAGTTCTGACAAATGAGTCTTCTTGATATCATCATCATACATCAACATGACATATTTTTGAGAAAAGCAAAATAAAAAAAAAGAAAAAAAAAAGAAAAAAAAAAGAAATGAAAATACAAAAATATAAAACTTCAAAAAGAAAATACAAAATCAGAAAAAACAGAAAATTTACAAAAATATATCTTCTCGGACATGTCACTTGGAAGTCGATAACATTTACGTGCTTAGAAATGTCGATTAACCAATGACAACGGGTGTGTAAAGAAGTCGAGCGAAGTTTGCAAATAGTTTCAAAACATTCATTTCTAATTTTCTAAATGCTTATAGTGCAAATGTCAGTACATAACCGACTTCAAATAAAGTAAGGGTTTATAACTTATTCCTCCCAACGAGAAAATAACGTTTCCTCGGTCTTGAGCTGTTCTACAAGACTTCAAGTGTTTTTTAGCTCAAGAAAAAGTAAAGTGTATCGTTTCAGTGCGCTTACCCTTACCAGTTATGTAGAGAAGTCCTCTAACCTCCGGTTTTTCAAAAAGTAGAAACACAATTTTTCCGAATTTCCTCGATACAATATCATAATCTTTCAAAATTGTGAGTGTTCAACACTCAACCCTCACAATGTTTTCAAAAAACAACATTTTTCTTAATTGGTCCTATTATATGAGGGTGAGTTATTTTTGAAAAACAAAGTTTATCAATTGTTCTTGATACATCAACAACGACCATTCTTATTGTATTCAAAACATATCAAAATGTTACCAAACCATTCATGCTATAATATTTTCTCTCCACAGGAATTTTCAGACTAATTAATCCAAGTATTTCAAAAACTAAAAGTGTTTATTATTTAAAATAAGGGGAGAAAATGTATTAAAATATGAACCAAACAACTCAAAGTGCTGAACAGAAAGAAAAGGTTTTATGGTTCGATCTTATACCAGACAACATCTTAATTTCACACGACGAGTCTGAAGACATAAGGTGGTTTGGTTAGGAATCATCCTAATGACCAACAAACCGTGGATGATCTACCCAAGGTAATCAAAGTTAGAAATAGCAGTCCTTAGGTATGATGGAGAAGAATGTATATGGAAATTAATGCCGACTAAGAATGAGTTATCACCGAAAATCACAACAAGGTATTAGAAATGACGTCCTGGTAAGCAATGAAGCGTTGAAAGACTTAAAAAGAAAATGTAAGGAAAAAGGATGTAAACAAAGAAGCCCTCAACAACAACTTAAGGCAGAAACCCGGGTCGTACATATGCTGTCAGAATCAAAAGTTGATTGCTGACATTGAACAACGAGACTGACATCATGGACCTAGTGATGCAATGCACAACCCTTCCCAGCCATTCGGGTTTCTCTCAACAGAAACTTGTCTCATTTGTCACGAGATACACGACGTTATCTATTAGACATCATCACTCCGTATATTGTTGATATGAATAGGTGGCAATATGCTCTCCAGCCTCCCGAGTACTAAACTAAAATTCACTAATCTAGTCAAGAGCCAAGAGATCAATTCAAACTCTCGTTAGGACACATTCCATGTCAAACACTAGTTGAACCTCATCAGGTTGCACAAGCTGTTATCAAGAGTCCTAGACACGCAATATCATTGTGATATTTGCCAGAACATTCAGAGTGATACTCTTTAGTATTCACAATGACGAATGGAAATCCTTCCAGTGTCATCATCAAACAGCACTGCGGTAGGTGACTTGCGAGATTCTTTATGAATCAAACTTGTGACAACTGGATATCGATTTGGTCCAGTAAATGAATTGACGGTTGATGAATTTTGATAAAAACATGACACTCCGATTTGTTTTGTTTGGGGGGTTTACACACACACTTTAAAACGATGACACTCATTGATGTTCAAATCAATTTTCCTTCTCGTTTGTCACTGACGTAAACCTGCAGGTCAAACGGTGGTAACGGCAACCTCAATCCCATTCAAATGCTCAATCTACGAAGACATACTATCTAGAAAGCTCAAGATTTAAAGACAAAGACTTCCGCAAACTCTGATTTGAAGCTTTCAAGATAATGCAAAAGTATGAGCATGTTGGTCAAAGACACAAGATCGCAAGATGGCATAGACGATAAAGACAATGACAAAGGCTCAAAGTCAAGATCGCAAAGCATGAAGGAACAAGCCTACAACATACAACGAAGACAAAGACCAAGAACATCGACTTAAATGACCAAAGCAAAATCTTCACTAGATCTCATGAAAAGTGTCATCAATGAACTCACTTCGGGGGAGATTGTTAGCCACAATTTTATTGAGTCAATAAAGGAAGCTCGTTCCCGTGTTCAAGACCTCACTTCGGGGGAGATTGTTAGCCTCAATTTATTGAGTCGAACAAGGAAGTTCGGTCACTCTACGATGGAGCTTCAGTCTTTAATTAGTTAATGTTGTAATAGGATAATATCGGGAATCGGGCTCGATAGATAATCTAATATTGTATATGTTTCGGGTTTAATCCTAAACAAAACCCGAGCCCGGGTCCTAGTTAAATATCCCGCGCGTCACATTAAATGTGTAGGGGTATATATATATTTAGATATTTTCTAAAAGAAAATATCTATATATATATGAGATATTTTCTTTTAGAAAATATCTAATCTAAATTTTCATTTCTAAAAAAATCTTTTTTCTTATTTTCTCTCAACTCTCTCTCATCTCTCTCTCCTTTCGATTCTCTCTCTCTCTCTAGTTTCTTGCTTCGTGGTTCGGGTTATGAAGTGAAGTGTTAAATCGGAACCTACATAAAGGGTTGTAGGGTGTAGTTGTAAGATAACATGTAATGGAAACTTAAATGGATAGGATACATTTGAGTGGTGACTTTGGGTGAATTTGGAGTGGAAGGGTTAGCTAATTATTTACACGAATACACGCTGGTTTGGTTGCTAAGGCAAGACTCAGACTATAGATATACAAACTCTACACAACTCTACAGAAATCTCTTCTTTTTTCTTTATATTTTTCATCAATCTTTTTTCCTTTAGATATATATATATATAAATATTATATATATAATATATTATATATATATATAATAAAGTATATATATATATATATATAAAATACTGAATATAAAATATATATATATATTAGGGGGGATATAAAACAAAATACATCACATGGGGGATTATAACACAGTACCCCTACAACTTGCTCTTTTACATGCTCGATAATTTACAATCTATCTAATGACCCATTTTAGTGGATCAAAAATTAACACATAATCATCAACAAATATATTGGGGTATTGACTTAACTTTTTCTTCCCATTCGTCCACGAAATAAAATAACTACCATGAATCCCAATCGACCCAAACAGTATTACAAGGATACTGACTGAGTAACCTGTACTCAAATACTAAACCTTGGGTTAAACACATAATGTACTAAAGCGAGTACAAATACGGTAGCTAAGGTATTTGGTGTAAAGATGGTTTAAAAGGGTGATAATGACTTCATTAGTAGTCCGGCTTAACCAAAAAAAATTATGCGAACCTGTAAAAATGATATGCTCGGAGGGTATGTACAAAGGGGTTATCCTGCACTAAAGGTGAGTGCATGGCAAGGGTGTGGAAAGTTGTTAATGATCGGTGGTGACCATCATAAACCAATATACAGGTTTAAAACATGGTTAATCTAATGCCTCTTATCAATCAAGATCCTAATGCGTACTGATGTTCGGACCTCGGGATGCTATCAACAAAACTCAGTTCTAGAATTTAATATGCTACCTTACACTCATATGGAATTTTACAACACCAGACATTCCAGAAAAGGGCGACAAGGCAATGCCATAAAGTGGCCGTAACGGCTGAATAATATCGCACGCTTGCGATCAACCTTAAACATCGAACCGGGAGAAAGATGAAAATCAATATTGGTTTTACCAATGATGGGTACCCAATATCTAAAGATCTAAGGGCAACCTACATTTTTGGTGGAATTCTGAGGGTTATTGTGCTCGACATATAAATTTCCTATCCATGAGAACGTTATTAATTCTTTTTGCTTCGTCGGTATGTGTCATAAAAAAAATTAAATTTGTAAAAATTACCTCTTTATGCTATGTTTTGATATATTTAACCCATATTTTAAGGACAAATCAAATGGGCAAATGAAAGCATAGTTTCTAAGGCTTATTTTCGCCCCCTACACATAAGTTGAACATTTTCCTAATGTTCTCTAGAAGTACCCCGTTGAAATAATAAATGGATAAAGATAACACTGAAAAGAAACTAGTACTAAATTACCTAAACCCCAGGTTTTACTCCAATAATGGATAAATAAACGTGTCGGAAAACCGTTGTTCAATCATCCCTCCGATAATTATCCAATGAAACTATCCTAAGAACTTCCCATCCAAGCTCATCTCATCAAATATAACCTGTAATCAAAGACAAATACAACTACACCAAGCATAAAATGTGCGATAGACAAATATACAATATGAATTTATATGGTCGACTTTATAAAGCAGTAAAGAATAGGATGAAGAATTGTAAAACACAACATTAGGCTTTGTCAAGGTTAGTAACAGTAAAAACATATATTAAAGTTATGCAAGTTTTATTTTCAAAAATAATAAAAAACTTTGAGTTTTCTGGAACCGGGGGGCGTTGACGCCGTCAGGGTTTTTATGTGACCCCTCACAGCATCGTGGTGACAGGCGTCGCGTGTTAATAATAACGTGACGCCGTCTCCACACCTGTGAAAACAAATTTTTTGTTTTTGATGAAAAATTTCCTGCACTTGATTCCATAAGTTAATTCCTGTACAAATTGCTGCATAAAACCTGAGATTTAAAAATTCAATCATATGATTCGAAACTAACGCGAATTAATCTAAACAATTTATTTAACATGTTTGAATTTGGCTCAAAAGCCGGATAAATTCACCTACACTTATTGTTTGCAAAATACCTTTGATTGAAATTAAGACGAGATTAAAGACAATACAAAGCATGATTACAAGATAGTTCAAACACAACAAAATAAACGGTAAAGAATTAAAACACACATGACACTTCGAATTGCGGGAAAAGTAAATTGGCTTGCCTCCCAAGAAGCGTTTTTCTTTATTAACAAGTCTTGTAGCTAGACTCGAAGTCACATGTCCTTACGTGACTTCTCCTTTGTGTCTCTTGGCCTCTCTTTCCAATTTCATTAGGTGTCGAATTTCCTTGCTAATACTTTCGTCTTCCCTGTATTCTGATCCTAAGGTCAGACTATCTGAGTAATATGTTTTCCCACAGTCATTGTTACTTTCAAGGACAAAGGGTGGTATAGAATTGGTATTTATGTCCTTAATGTCTATTTGGTTAAATTCAAGCCTAAATCCTCTAGTTGTGTTTCGTCCAAAGGTTCTACCTCTATCGGGGTTCCTAAAGTCTCTTCTACTTCTTCCGGACAAGTCACGGGCGGTGTGTATTCCTCAAATGATGGGAGGACTTGTGGGGTACTTTGTGGGTCTGAATTTTCTACCTTATCCCATGCTATACCTCTATGCATCTCAACCCAAACATTCTCATTTCGAAACAATCTTTTTGCTTGAGCCTTCAAATTTGCTACTTCTTGTTAGAAATAATGTTTGGTGGGTTGTCCCATTCTTTTTGGCCTTGGGCAAAATTTTCTATGGCTTCCCATGCTTTTTCACCACTTAATTCCCTAAGGTTCCCGTCTGCTGTAAAGTCAAGGTCCATTCGAGTATAGTCGTTGACATGATCATAAAAGAATTAAGTAAGGGACCATAAATCGAGGCCATGATAAGGGACTCTTTTAATTAAGTTTCTGAAACGAGTCCATGCATCGTAGATAGGTTCATCTTGATTTTGTTGGAACACCAAGGTATATCATTGGAATGGAAAGGTTGTGTTTCATGAGGGGTTTTGAAAGGGTGTAGTTGGTGGTCTTTCATACATCATGATGGTGAACGAAAGAATGATTTACAAAACAAAGGGCACAAAGAAAAGATAGACTACGAGAAAGCTAATATGCGAAATTAAAATCTCACTTGAAAGGATTCAAGCAAGTAGAACTAAGCTAAACTATGATCAAAACCTAACTATTCCCCAGGCAGCGGCACCAAAAACTTGATGCGGTCGTCGTAGGACTTCTACAAGAAGTTTTACAACTCCCTAGGCAGAGCACCTAATCATTGTAGTAGTAGTATAGGCAAGACTCGAGGGTTGTTATCGTTCACTCGAGGAATAGGTTGGGAAGGCTTGATCACGGTCTAATAGAATTCTAAGGGTTGAGGAAAGATTCTTTTTGTATTTTTATGTTTTATGGAAAGTAAGTAAATCATATAATTAAAAGGAGGTTTGGTTTTAGCTATTAACTAAATATAAATCTACGCTAATTGGTGATAACAATATAATAAAAGACTGTGTTTATTTAATCATGTATTACTCCCTAGATTGCTTCTCCTAGTGTTGTTGCCTTGTCACCCTTGTGATGATCTATGTAACTATTTCCTAAGTCATGAACGAATTACACGAACCCGCCGTCTACTTAGTATTCCGCTAGAGCAACACACACATAAGGTAGTATGAAGACTATTACATGGCCCCTAGGAGTACCCTAAGTGCATGTGAAATATATGAAAAGTGGATCAACCATATTATGGGGCAAGGTAGTATGAAGACTGTTACCCGATGGTATCCTTTTTACATAATCATGTTTCCCTAGAGATATCAACAGTGATACAGACAAAAGTTGGTTTTCTAAAGCCTAACATGCACATCCATCACAAGAAGCAACACCACTAAGATCTACATTCTAGCTTTTATACAATCATAAATAAACACAATAGAAGGTTTAGCCAAGCATATTAAAGATAAAGCAAGAGCATAGAGAGATCAAACAACACATAGACATATTGAATGATTAAATAAACCATACTTGATTAAAACATGAGTTGGAGGAAGTACAATAGGGTTTTTAGGCCCTAAACTCCTCCCTAACAGCTGCTAAATGAACTAGGGTTCGTACCCTCTTTTTCTTCTAAAGTTACACACTCAAAACCCTAAATTCGGGTTTGTATATATAGAAAAAACGTTGTGACGGCGTCGCGTTTTAATTTTGACGCCGTCATGAAAGAGAATATTCTAGATAATGGGATGGGTCGTATGCTCTGATGCCGTCGTGGAATCTTATGACGCCGTCTTGATCTTCGTGGTGACGGCGTCACGTTGTATCTATGACGCCGTCTCCAGCCACTGTAGAGAAATTCTTGAGCAATGTTGGTGTAGGTCCGTAGTCTTGCCTGTTTCTTCTCCAAATGAGCCTAAGTCACGTGTAATTCTTCCAAATGCCTTCCAAATGAGAAATACTAGAAAAGGAACGATTAAGTACCTATTTTGGGCATAAATACATGATTTAGGGGGTTAAACGACCCCGAAAAAGTGTATAAAATGACACCTCATCATTTGTTACAAAAGCTCGTAGCTTTACTTGTTCATTGTTCAAAAGATAAAGATTCTCGCACATAACAAATATTTCCCCAAAATGTAATGCAACCAAATCTTTAGTGCACATGACTTCCAAAATATAACCACCAATGTATCCCTTGTCTTGTACCTCATTGACCTTATGAGAAAACGTGCTTTAAAACGTCAACAATAATGTTGGTGAATTCATAGGTTTGCAAAATGTATAATGTAGGACAACAAGATTTCCCAAGTGTATGATAATGCAACAGATGCAAATATCACAAAAATGTAATTACTTTTCCCTAAGCTCATGACACTGAAGCTCGACATGTATGAATTGCAATATAAATTGCCTACATTGCCCGTGATGATGTTCAACCCGAAACATCCCAAATCCGACATGGTATACGTCCGTTGTCCGGCAAACCTATTCAAAAACAACTAAGCGATTTCATAAAAGCTCAACACTCGACCAACTCTTTTGTCAAAGATACTTTTATGGATCTCAAAACTAAACTCAAAACAACAACAAAAAACCATCAAGCGTTAATCCAAAATCTTGAAGCTAAATTCGACAGACTCGCTGACTAGCAATCTGCTCGACCTTCTAGATCTCTTCCTAGTAACACTCAACCAAACCCAAAAAGAAGTTCATCAAAACCATACCAACCACCGCAAGCTCGAACGAGCATGTGAATGCCGTATTTACACGAAGTGGTAAATCTTATGAACCACCAGTTAACCCAAATGATCAACAAAATGATTCTGAAATCCCTATCAACTTTGATAGCGACGATGAAGATGATGAACCTATACCTCAGCCTAAAACTAAAATACCAAAACCAGTCAAAGAAACACCGACGCCCAAACCATATAAGCCAAAAATCCATATCTCAACGCGTCACCGCCTCCATAAATGTGAAAAAATGGAAGTTCAATATGGAAAATTCCTCGACATGATCCGAGCCGTTCGAATCAATGTACATCTTGTTGATGTTTTAGCCGGAATGCCCAATTATGGAAAATTTCTCAAAGAACTCGTGAATAACAAACACAAAATCGAACAATTTTCAGCCACTTTCCTGAGCGATGAAAGTTCCGCCATACTTCAAAAAAAAAGTTCCACCCAAACTTGGAGACTCCGGAAGTTTCCTTATTCCATGTAACTTTAATAAAACTTTCTACTGTAATGCTTTAGACGACCTTGGTGCTAGCATTAACCTTATGCCATATTCTTTATATGCAAAAATATCTCTCGAAACTCATAAGCCTACTAAAATGAGCGTAAGATTAGCCGACCGATCATTCAAATACCCTGTTGGAATAGCTAAAAATATGCTCGTTGAAGTTGGTAAATTCACCTTTCCTGCCAATTTCGTTATTCTCAAAATGGAAGATAGCAAAGTTCCTCTCATTTTGGGACGACCCTTTCTTCACACTGCTGATGCAATAATTCGAGTTAAACAGAAACAACTCAATCTTGGAGTTGGGACTGAACGAATGATCTTTAATATCGACTCTGCCATTAAACACTCTTATTCAAACGATGATACATGTTTCAGTATCGATGTTATCGATGAAATCTTAGAAGAAGATTTTGATGCTCTTCTAGACGAAGGAAGCAAAATCCTCCATTCCATCAAAGGAACCGTTCTCGAAGAAGAAATCTTTTCTGAATTCGATAAATTCATAGCAATGGCTTCAAATGAAAACTATGACTCTGAGTCCGATGAAGAAGAACCAAAATTTAAGAAAATCACCATCAACACAGATTATAAAATCAAGACATCTCTCGAAGAACCTCCTACGGATCTCGAACTCAAACCTCTTCCTGATAACTTGGAATATGTATTTTTGGAAGAACCCTCTTTTCTTCCTGTAATCATATCATCTCAACTCTCTGCTCAAAACAAAAGCAAACTTGTATCTGTCCTTAAAAACATAAAGAAGCATTTGCCTGGAAAACAACAGACATTCCTGGTATTTGCCCATCATTCTGCAAACACAAGATACAACTTCTGGATGACAAAAAACCAGTTGTCCAAAAACAGAGAAGGTTAAATCCAAATATGCAAGAAGTTGTTAAGAAAGAAATCGTGAAACTCTTGGATACCGGTATTATTTATCCAATTGCCGATAGTCCTTGGGTTAGTCCTATTCACTGTGTACCAAAGAAAGGCGGTATTACAGTAGTCACAAACAAAAATGATGAACTTGTCCCAACAAGAACCGTTACGGGTTGGCGAGTATGCATCGATTATCGTAAACTCAATGAAGCAACCGCAAAAGATCATTTTCCTTTGCCATTTATGGATCAAATGTTGGAAAGACTCGCAGGAAATAAATATTTCTGTTTCCTTGATGGTTTTTCTGGATATTTCCAAATTCCTATCGATCCTATGGACCAAGAAAAAACAACGTTCACATGTCCTTTCGGTACATACACTTATAGGCGAATGCCTTTTGGATTATGTAATGCTCTAGCTACATTTCAAAGGTGCATGCTGGTAATCTTTCATGATATGATCGAAGAATCAGTCGAATTATTCATGGACGATTTCTCTGTCTTTGGAAGCTCTTTTAATCACTATCTGAACAACCTCGATAAAATGCTTCAGCGTTGCAAAGATGCACATCTTGTACTTAACTGGGAAAAATGTCACTTCATGGTTAAAGAAGGAATTGTGCTTGGACACAAGGTATCCGAAGCAGGCCTCGAAGTCGACAAAGCAAAGATCGAAGTAATCTCCAAACTTCCACCCCCCACTAATATCAAAGGTATTAGAAGCTTTTTAGGACATGCCGGTTTCTACTGAAGATTCATTAAAGATTTCTCAAAAATCACCCGTCCTCTTACCAAGTTGCTTGAAAAAGATACTCAATTTGAATTCAATGACGAATGTCACAACGCATTTAGGATATTAAAAGAAAAGCTCACATGTGCTCCTATGATAGTAAGCCCAAACTGGAATCTTCCGTTTGAACTTATGTATGATGCAAGTGATTTCACAGTTGGAGCAATCTTAGGTCAAAAAGATGGTAGAAATTTTCACCCAATCTACTTTGCAAGCAAAACTCTCAACGCAGCTCGGCAGAACTATACAATCGCTGAAAAAGAACTTATGGCCGTAGTCTTTGCTTTTGACAAATTTCGTTCCTATCTTGTATTATCAAAGACGATCGTACACACTGATCACTCAGCTCTCAGGCACCTATTCAATAAACAAGATGCTAAACCACACCTTATTCGTTGGATACTTCTCTTACAAGAATTTGACATCGAAATTAAAGACAGGAAAGGTACAGAAAATGTTGCAGCCGACCACTTATCTCGAATTGAAAATGAAGAAACAAGTGATGACAGTGAAGTCGATGATGACTTTCTTAAAGAAACTCTCATGGAAATGAACATTGAAGACGAACCATGGTTTGCATACTTTGCAAATTATTTTGCAAGTAATATCCTACCTAAAGGAATGACATACCAGCAAAAGAACAAGTTTTTTTCAGACCTCAAACACTATTTCTGGGAGGAACCCTACCTCTTCAAAGTATGTTCCGACAGTATGATCAGGCGTTGTATCTCTAGACCAGAAACCAGAACCATTTTAGATCAATGTCACCACGGATTAACCGGTGGACATTATGAACCAAACACAACAGCTAAAAAAGTCTTAGACTCGGGTTTCTACTGGCCGACAATAATCAAAGAAGCTCATACTCAAGTTCGCCTCTGCGAAGCATGTCAGAAGACAGGAAATATTTCAAAACGTGACGAGATGCCCTTAAACAACATTTAAGTATGCGAAATTTTCGACATATGGGGTATCGATTTCATGGGACCCTTTCTAAAATCGTGCAAGTTCGAATACATATTAGTCGTTGTCGACTATGTATCTAAATGGGCCGAAGCACAAGCTCTATCAACAAATGATGCCAAGGTTGTTATTACTTTTCTGAAAAAACTATTCTGCCATTTCGGAATTCCAAAAGCTCCCATAAGCGATCGAGGAACTCATTTCTGCAACAAGATAATGGAAAAGACCATGAAAAGATATGGAGTTAACCACCGATTCTCTACATCATACCACCCTCTAACAAGTGGCCAAGTTGAAAACATAAACAAAGCTCTTAAAAGAATTCTTGAAAAAACTGTTAAAGACAATCCTGCTATCTGGTCAAGAAAACTTGATGACGCTCTGTGGGCTTTTCGTACTGCTTACAAAACACCAACCGAAATAACACCGTACAAACTCATATATGGAAAGAACTGTCATTTGCCATTTGAAATTGAACACCATGCATACTAGGCCCTGAAGAACTGTAACCCAGATCTTATTGCTGCTGGTGAGAAAAGAATGTTTCAATTACACGAATTAGACGAACTTCGACATCAAGCCTATGAAAACTCTCGTCTATACAAGGCAAGAACTAAAGTTTGGCATGACAGGAAACTCAAGATGAGAAAAGAATTCAAACACGGAAACAAAGTATTGCTTTTTCATTCAAAATATAAATTCAAACAGCCAAAACTCATATCTCGCTGGCTGGGACCATACGTCGTGAAACATCAATATCCATCCGGATATGTTGAACTATATGGAAAAGATTGAAAAACATTTATTGTTAATGACAATCGAATCAAACTATATCATGAATAATAAGATTATAATGACCAAAGGGAAGCAGTCGCTCCCTTCTTTTTGAAAGAATGAACTCCCCCAGAAAAGTTTAAAAAAAGTCTAGCTAATGAATCCTCTAAAAATTAAGCGCTTCTCGGGACGCAACCCGTGCTTTATTTAAGTGTGAAGGAGTCCCTCCTCCACTCATTTCCTTTATTTATTTTCTCTAAAAAACAAAAATATTTTTCTTTTTTGTGTGCTTTTGTGTGTTTACTTTTATGCAGGTAATATAGCTCAAATCTGGAAAATTATGAAGTATGCTCAAGGATAGCTCTTTCGTAGCTACATTTCTTTAAGCCCCGGGAAGTACCGTTTTCCCTTAATTTTCCTTATTTTCTAGTTTATCAGTTATCACATTGAGGGCAATGTTCAACTTAAGTGTGGAGGGGAGCTAAATAGAAAAAATTAATAAAATTAATCATATCCCTCCATGTTCGCCCTACCAAATTTTTTAATACAAATCTCAAAAATCTTAAAAATCAATATATATGCTTTCAATATAAAAAATGCTCTTAGTAAGACAAGTCTAACAGGATTGACATTATTACTAGCACAAAACCGGTCTACTAAATTGTGAGAATTTTAAGCCTTAGAATATATTCGAGTACCCACCTTTGGTACCTAAGATAAATGATGCATTTAGCTTGTTTGGGTTAAGGTTTGAATGCAATTGCAATTGATGCCTTAGTTATCATGGTATAAAAAAAGAAGAAATAAAAGTTCAAAGTTTCAAGGCTTAAGTTCAGCACTAGAGATATGTATATGCATTTCGCCCTCATTGATATCAAGTTCCCCCCTTCGGTCATGTTTACGTGTCAAATACAAGCCTATGGTAGCTGTCTAGATTATGTCTGCGCATCTGAGTAACTTCACAATTATAAACCTTATCTGAGTGGCTTGAGTGAATTAAAAATCAAACACATTTCCCTGTGAGGTGTTCTGTTATGTGTTTATGCCTGAAAAGTTATCTAAACCAGTAAACACTTGTTAAAAAAATCCAATTTTTCTTCACGTCACGATAAATGATCTTGTTTTTCTCGCTTTATATTGCTTGAGGGCAAGCAACAGCTAAGTGTGGAGGGATTTGATAACGCCTAAATTATACATGTTTTTGGCGGCGTTATTTATATATATATATATATATATATATATATATATATATATATATATATATATATATTTATATATATTTTATCATTTCTCGTGAACTTTTGATACTTAAAAGCATAAATTATGTGCAGGTTCACTTGAAGTCATCCCGAGCTCAAAAGAAATAAAGTTTAAGTGTTTACGATTATTGGAAAGCAAGTTAGAAGAAAAGAAAAAAGATTCAAGGCTGAAAAAGACACAAGTATGCCGCACTTGCCCTAAGTGCGCCGAACTTCTAAGCGAATTCAAGAATTAAAGTCAAATAAATGAAGACGCATTTAATCACCAAGTATGCCACACAATATTTCTTGTGCGCTACACTTCTTAATTAAAATTAAATTCCCCTCGCATTAACACTCTAAGTGCGCCGCATAATCTTTTGTGTGTGCCGCACTTCGACCTCAAACTTAGCGTATAAATAGAGCCGAATTTCACACACATTTCAATATCTCATACTTATTCACTTCATTCCATTCATCTCACAAACAACCAATTCATCATATCTCCAATCCTTCATTCCAAAAACACCATAAACCTTCGAAGATTGAAGATCAAATCACGAAGAACGAAGAAGAGTATCATAGATTTATAAGAATAAAAGGTTGTACTTCGATTCTATACTTGTTACGGGGAGAATTTTGATCCATATCTTACCTAGATATAGTATGTTTCTTGTTTATCTATTTACTTTTGTTATGAAATTCATAGCCATGAGAGGCTAAATCTCTCATGACTACTCAGTGAAAATAATATAATGAATAAGCGTTTGGTATAATTATGATCTTGTTAATCTTAAGCTTATGTTATAATCCTATCGTGTCTAATCTTATCAACTTTGATTATCAATTTTGATTATATACTCACACCAGTATAAGTCGAAAGACCCGTTGTGATCTATGTAGTTTTAAAGATTTGTCTATGATCTTTAGCGTCTGTGACGAGAAATCCACTTATGTTATTTGATAAACAAAATAGATTTGATATAATAGTAACTGGATTATTTGAGTGACACATTTAATCGAGTTAACTAGATATAAGTCTTAAGTTAAACAAGTTAATTTGTGAAAACGTTTTCTGACCTAGAAATATTTTTTTATAAAATAAATCCTAAGTCCAAAGATCGTAACTATCACCATTGCTTATGAATTATATGAAATTATCCGAGTAGTCATCTTTATCATTATTGAATCCAGTACAGTTTACTTTAAGTCTGTTAATTTTTTTTTTATTCTGATTATTCGACACTACGCAAATCCCTGTGGACGACCTGGTCTTACCTAAAAAGATTGCACTACATACGTGGGTTATACTTTCACCCGTGTGTTTCCATCTAATAACAGGTAATCTCACTCTTATAAATTTAAAGCTTTCGAAACACATCAATTACTTTGGTGTTTCAAATTTGAACTTTGACATTTTCAAAAGGATATTATATAAATTTATCAAATATATTAGAATTACATATACTTATGTATGTTATTCATCACCTAAAACTTCCCAATACACGACATTTGAGGTGTAAACTCTTAACTCATTAGTATGCTTCAGTGAATAATTTTGTAGTTTAAGTTGATTTCTCTAGAAAATGTTGCATATATAAAGCTTTATCGATGCACAAAATACATAGTCGAAAGTAATTTTGGAAACACAAAAAGTGTCGGTCCACTCCAAGTTGTAATAGGTCTTATCTCGTAAATTGTGTCATGTTTAAGTAAGAAGCTAATCCCCGGCCCAAGGCCATGGAAGTCCATCATAGCCCATTGCCGGCCATCATGTAACTATAAAGCCCTCCTCCTACTTGGAGAGGGTTGGTTGTTTCATTTATTCCATTTTCTACATAGTAATAACACTTTCATCATTCATATACTTTCTCCTCACAACTGAACATCCACAACCCACATCTCTCTCCCTTTGTTCTTGTAGATCATTAGATTACATGTTTTCTTCAATTGGTATCAAGAGCCATGGAGTGGTGTGTTAAGATTTTTGTGTTTAGTCTGTGATTTGTTGTTCAAAATCTTTATAAAGAACAAAATTTGTGATCAAAATGTTTTGGCGTAAAAACCTAAAGTTTTCATTTTTATTGTTCCTATAGGGTTAGTAAACACTGTTTTTACAAGAATTTTCGCTAAAATCCATTAAAAATGTGTCTTTTGAGTTTGAAATTTGATTTTACGAATGAGTTGAACCGAATGATTACAACCGAACAAGAATAGCCGATCTAGTATTTCTTTGACAACCGAACGAGTTGTCTGTTTCAAGAACCGAACTAGCTAAGTTATAGTGGGAACCGAACTAGTTTGTTGTCTGTTGGAACCGAACTAGTTAACCGAACGAGTTAACCGAACAAGCAGAGCCGAACTAGCTTAGTTGTTTGACAACCGAACTAGATAACCGAACAAGCAGAGCCGAACTAGCGTATTTGTTTGACAACCGAACTAGATAACCGAACAAGCATAGCCGAACCAGCTGAACCGATCTAGTTTAACTCTTTGTCAACCGAACAAGTGGACCGAACTAGTTTGTCCCTTTGTCAACCGAACAAGACAACCGATCTAGGCAATTTCTTTGTCAACCGAACTAGTCAATTCCATTTAAGACACATTAACTCAAAGTTTTTAAATTATACGGTTATTTCTTTGACTTGTAAAATCCCGTGAAACAAACACTTGTTTTCCCGGTTTTGTCGAGAATTGTAAAATCCCGTGTAGTTTCATTTCAAGACTCAATAATCACATAACCAAACACAATTCTTCTACCACCATCGATCAAATTTGTAATCTTTTTGATACCACAATGACGTCGTTGCCGATAAGTCACTTCTTTCAAGAGGAGACAACAAACCACCAATGCTTGAAAAACACTTGTATGATTCTTGGAAGAGCCGAATGGAACTGTATATGTTGAATAGACCTCATGGAAGAATGATTCTTGCCTCTGTTGAAAAAGGACCACTCGTTTGGCCTTCAATCACTGTGGATGGAGCAACAAGGCTTAAGAATAATATTACAGACTCCCGCTGAAGCCATTCAATCTGAATTCTGACATCAAGCAATAAACATCATTCTCCAAGTCCTTCCAACTGAAATTTATGCTCTTAGAGTCAACATCGTGTTGCAAAAGATCTTGGAGAAGATTAAACTGCTAATCCAAGGAACGTCGTTAACAAACAAGAAAGAGAATGCAAGCTGGTAGATGAATTCGATAAGTTCACTACAAGAAAGGAGAGTCGTTACATGAGTACAACTTAGGTTCACTCTGTTACTCATGATATGAACATCCTACAAGATGTCATTGGAGCAATTTATCAAGTTAACACCAAGTTTTTTTTAAACACTCATCGCCTGATGAATGATGTCAAATTTGTTACTGATGTTTAAATATAATTCAAAGAACTTGCATACTACTACCAAAGTTGAATCAGCTTCATGCTTATCCTGCATACCAACACGAAAGACATTCAAATGAAGTTCTTTGATGCATGAACTAACTCAGATCCTCTTGCTTTTAGTGCTTCTCACCAATTACCTCCGTAACTTATCAATCTTCATTTACACACTTCCCGAACACTCCAACTACAACAACATGTTTCACCATATCCCGTCTTCACATTGTACCACCTTATCAGACTCAAAAATTCACAACCAGTCAATCAACACCTCTTTCAATCACTTATCCATTAAATGAGTACCAATCCTCAGTTCACCACAACATTTGTTCTCCACAATCATCCATCCCACAATTAGAATATGCTCCCACAACTTACCAACATCAACAATCTAAATTTTCCCAACCAGACTCTGGTCTAATTGTTCTAGTGTTCCAGAAAGGGGATGATCCAATTGATGTGATCAATCACATGATGTCATTCTTAACTGCTGTTGTCACATCCCAGTATCCTACTACCAACAATCAGCTAAGGACTTCGTCAAACCCTCGTCAACAAGCTACCATCTATGATGGAAAAGTAACTGTGCAACCTGTTCAGGGGAGACAAACTACTTATGCTGCTGGAACAACACGAAATATACACTCTCTGGAGAAAAGTGGAAAGCAATACAGTGAACAACGACTGGTCATCAGTTCCAACTGCAAAGGAGAGGGTCAGTAATTCCAAGTCGAGTGTACTATGCCCAAGAGAAAAAGGGATGAAACGAGGTGTTCAATTATAAAGTGTTTTGGTTTCAAGCTCAACCAATGTCAAGTTTTAACAGAGGAAGAAATAGCATTTTTGGCAGATCTAGGACTTCCTGACACTCAAACCTCTCAGACTGTCATTACCCACAATGTTGCTTATCAAGCCGATGATCTGGATGCCTATGACTCTGATTGTGATGAACTTAACTCAGCCAAGATTGCTCTCATGGCGAATCTTTCCAGGAATGGCTCAGATGCACTCACTGAGGTACACAATCCGGATAATCTGGCCTATGATTTAATCAATCAAAGTGAGCAGATAATGACGTCTTCTGAACAGTCTAATGATGTGAATCAGACATAAACTGAAATAACCAGTGATAGCAATATCATTCCTTATTCTCAGTATCTGAGTGAAACACAACAGGAAACTGTCCAGAATTCTAACTCTTCTGCTCAACAAGATGCCCTGATATTATCTATGTTTGAACAATTAAATACCCAAGTGATGAACTGCACCAATGTTAATCTAGAATATAAAAGTGCCAATAAAGCTTTGACTACCGAGCTTGACAGATATAAAGAAGAGGTTAAAGATTTGAAAGAAATGCAAAATGTTGAGAACAGTTTTTCAGGATCAAATGAACAGTATGCCGAGATTGAACGTCTTAAGCAAACTCTTTCTGAACAAGTGCAAGAAAAGGATTCTTTAATGAAAACAGTTTCTGATCTCAAAAATGATTTAAAAATGGAAGAAAACAGAAAATGATAGAGAAAATTGATTAGAAAAAGAAAATTAAGCAACTTGATAATATCATTTTCAAAAGCTGCGCAACTGTTCAATATGATACTAAATCCAAAAATTTGTTATGATCATTCCCCCCCATAAAACAAGCTATCGGTTTGAAAAACTTTATATCTAAAAAAGTTCGGAGTCCAAAGCAAAACTGTATGACAGAATGGCAATCTTAAATGGAATACTATTGTGATTCCTGATTCTGATGAGACATTAATGCTTTGTGAAGAGAGTCGTTCAAAAATGCTTTTGAAAGAACAAGATCCAATGGTTGTAAAAAATAAAGTGAACACTAAACCCATTAATTATGTTGTTCTTAATAACGATTACAACAAACGATTTGTTCGACAATCTGATTTATATAGTGAACATGCCTATTGGAAAGCGACTTCGGTCCCCTTAAGACACAACTCATTCTTTCCACAACCAACAAAGTTGAGGTTCCAAAAGAATTTCCTAAAGTGAGTATGGTGAATACTAGCTTGAAAGAGCTTAAACGCCATCTTGCTGGCTTTGATCAGGTTGTCAAAGAAAGAACCACTGCCACAGCTATCACTGAGGGCACGTGGGGGTTTGAACATACAAAGGCTTGTTTTCGAGATGAAATTATTCCGTTTATAAAAAATTAAAGATATCTTCAATAACTTCAATCCAATACTTGATGATGAACTTGCGATGTTCCAAAATTCTTTATCAAATGGAACAGCTAGCGACCACATCGCTTTTATTGGTAAAAAGGGTTTTTTCCCCCCAGAACTTTGTGAAGTTAAAATAATCAAGTTTTGAGGATGAAAATGAACGACTCTTGTCACAAGCCATTGATCATGATATTTGTAAAAACTGTTTGTGAATTTTCTGGTGAATGAATGTTGTTAAACTGTAATGAATGTCCAAATGTATCGAATCAAGACTGACTTCTCAACAAAAAAGGATGTTATTGTAAATAACTTACGTAAACTTTGTAAGAATTTTACAACTCTTAAAAACATTGCATCACTTTGGAAGCTGAATTCTCAACTTAATAAAAATTTTTTCAACAAAACAAACAGTGTTTTAGATCAATATGCTCCAAGTTTTACCTCAGTTGTTTTGAATTAAGTGAATTGGAGTTTCAGTCTCCAAGAGAAAGACCCAGTCATTTATCAAGTTTTAAAAGAGCAGAATTATGTCCATTACAAGAAAATGTGATGATAGTACAGTCAAAATGGACATGGAGTAAAATTGAGACTCTTACATTGAATTGGAACATAGAGTGACAAAACTTAGTTGCTGATAATGACATATTGAAACAGACTTAAAGCAACTATTATGACTCGATTAACCAAAACGTGGTTCAATCAAATAGAACAATGTTGATGCGTTAATCAAACAAGTCAACATAAAAGCAATGAAAATTTCTGATTTAAATGCAGAAACTTTCAGTAACAATGTTTGGTCCATAGCAGCCCTAAAAAATGAGTAAAGGAAACTTAAAGGAAAAGACTTTAGATATGGAGGCTATTGAGACCCACTTTTGATCCAAAAGTGTCCTAAAGATTATTGAACCAATCACGCCCAAATTATTGAAGAAAAGACTGCACACTCCTACCTATATTAAGTACACTCAGGAGAACATTGGTCCATAGGATATAAGTCGAACATTAAAAGCATATATCCTCAAATTCACTTTAGAGTCTGCCTTTATGAATAACCAAAGTCCTTCAGAGATTGCTTTTCGCACATAAGTAGGACTTCCCCGAGCATCACAATTTTGATACCTCAAGTTTATTTGCGTCACAACCGAGGAAAATGGACAAGAAATTAAGGTTTGCCGTAATCACTCACAACCCACAGAAACATAAAAACAGACTCGACATCAACATAGTTTTCTACAAGCGTGATGTTGCATCTACAGAGTAAGGACTTTTCTACTAGTGCTAGCGGATCACAGCCTTCAGGCAATACAAGGATGAGTAAGATTTCAGCAAACACCAAGTTAGTAATTCGATATAATAAAGTAGAAGCTCACCCTCGAACGTTAATTCTAGTTTTTGAATAAATGAATGGTACTATAAAGTTAATGGACTGCGTCTGTGCAAATTCCAAGAAACATGATCATTCTGATTATGTCCTGTTATCAACGGTGAAGATTGCAGTCTTCTGATAATTTGTGTTTTCTAATTCATTTAATGATGTGAAATTCCGTGTTAACCTAAGAAGAAAAAAACCAAGAAAGAGATATTGGCAAACCAACAGGAAAAGTGTTCACTGAATGGGATATATTTGGAGACCTACCGGTCGGACCTTCACTATTGTAGGAAATGCGTGCCCTTTAACTAGGATTACCACTACTAATGAAGTGCCTTCTAGGAAACCAATAGTTCTAGAATCTGAATCACCCAAACCTGTGGTTAATTTGGTATATTCAAGGAAACCTAGGAAGAATAAGAATACTGAGTCCCTTAGCAAAACTGAGGTTATAAAAACAATATCTACTAACAAACAGGAACCCAGTAAATCCTGGGGATCAACAAAAACCAATGTTCCATCTTCTTCTCTTAATGGATGCAGGTTGTCCAAATCGTCCTCTGGTATTTGGACTCCGGTTGCTCGAAGCACATGACCGGAGATCGCTCTCAGCTCACCAATTTCATCAGTAAATTCTTGGGTACAGTTAAATTCGGAAATGATCAAGTTGCAAAGATAATGGGTTATGGTACAATCTGATTGAAGATATTTTACTCCTATTTCAAGGGTTTATTACATTGAAGGACTTGGGCATAATCTATTTTCTGTGGGACAATTCTGTGATTCCAATCTCGAAGTGGCTTTTCGTCAACACACATGCTTCATTCGCAATCTAGAAGGTGTTGATTTATTGACGGGATCTCGAGGGGATAATCTTTATACACTCTCACTTGGGAATATGATGGCGTCCTCTCCCATTTGTCTCTTGTCAAAGGCCTCTAAAACCAAGTCTTGGTTATGGCATCGTCGTCTATCTCACTTGAACTTTGGTGCTATTAATCATCTTGCAAGACATGGACTTGTCCGAGGTCTCCCTAAGCTCAAGTTTGAAAAGGATCACTTATGTTCTGCATGTGCATTAGGCAAAAGTTCAAAGAAACCCCACAAACCCAAATCTGAGGACACCAATCAAGAAAAACTCTATCTGTTGCATATGGATCTGTGTGGGCCAATGCGTGTCGCGAGTGTCAATGGAAAGAAGTACATCCTCGTTATTGTCGACGACTACTCTCGATTTACATGGGTAAAATGTTTGCGATCAAAAGATGAAGCTCCAACTCTTATTATCATTTTTGTAAAGATGATCCAAGTACGGCTTAAGGAAACCGTCCGTCGCATCAGAACATATAATGGAACTGAGTTTGTTAATCAGACATTGCGTGAATATTATGAGAAGGTTGGCATCTCTCATGAAACATCAGTTGCACGCTCTCTACAGCAAAACGGTGTTGTTGAAAGATGAAATCGTACGCTAATTGAAGGAGCCCGTACTATGTTAATTTATGCAAAAGTTCATTTATTTCTATGGGCCGAAGCGGTTGCCACAGCCTGTTATACCCAAAATCGTTCCATGATACGTTGTCGTTACGGTAAAACACCATACGAGCTTTTACATGACAAACCTCCCAATCTATCGTATCTTCATGTGTTTGGTGCACTCTGCTACCCAACAAATGATTGCGAGAATTTGGGCAAGTTACAACCGAAGGCTGACATTGGTATTTTCATTGGATATGCACCCACGAAGAAAGCATTCCGGATTTACAATAGACGTACCAGACGAATAATTGAAACCATTCATGTTGACTTTGATGAGCTGACCGCGATGGCTTCTGAACACAGCAGTTCAGGACCCGCACTTCATGAAATGACTCCTGTAACAATCAGTTCAGGACTCGTGCCAAACCCTCCTTCTTCAACACCATCTGTACCACCTTTGAGATCTGACTAGGATTTGTTATTTCAACCAATGTTTGATGAGTCACTTAATCCCCCACCCTATGTTGATTTACATGCACCAGAAGTCATTGCTCCTATTCCTGAAGTAGTTGCACATGAACATGCTGTATCAACTGGCTCACCTTCCTCAACTATAGTTGATCAAGATGCACCATCACCAAGTAACTCTCATACAACACAAGAAACTCAAACTCCTATTATTTCTCATGATGTTGAAGAAGATAATCATGATATTGAAGTCGCACATATGGGTAATGATCCGTACTTTGGTATTCTAATTCCAGAAGTTACTTCCGATCAATCCTCGTCATCGGATGTTATTCATACACATTGTGACTACCAATCACCAAGTCTTACTGGAAACCAATAGCAAAATGGACTAAGGATTAATTCCTTTAAAAAAAAAACTGTGGGGGGGGGAAAGGGAATATAATCGTGATCTCGACAGACCAGTTTCCACATGGACTACAATCTCATGAACCAAAAGCCTTATTCTGCTACTATGATGCCTTTCTCACATCAGTCGAACCTAAGAACTACAAAGACGCATTAACTCAAGCATGTTGGATTGAAGCTATGCAAGAGGAACTTCATGAATTTGAACGTCTTAAAGTTTGGGAACTTGTTCCTCCTCCTGATAAAGCATTGGTCATCACTCTTAAGTGGATCTATAAGGTTAAGCTTGATGAGTTAGGAGGTATTCTTGAAAAAACAAGGCTCGATTTTATCTCCACAAACATACCTTCCTGAAAATCACTAATCAAGTTAAACCACATATAGAATACCCATACCTTATCTTCCCGCCATCAAAGAGACTTCTTCTTCCCCCTAACCTCCCCCCCCCCAAACCTCTAACCCTATCCCCATCCAAACACAACCACGTCGCGCCCCTTGCCCTCCCAACACACACCCCCCACCCACCCAACCACCCTCTGCCCCAATCTCCCGCCGCCCCGACCGCTCGCTGCCGTTCCCCCCTCCTCTGTCACTACGACCTCGCACCGGGAATCGATTTAGAAGAGTACTTCGCTCCGGGTTGCAAGAATAGAGGATATATGATTTTTCTATGCGTCTTGACTGCTCATAGAACCATGGTCGTCTATCAAATGGATGTGACTGCGTTCAGAATGGTAAATTGCGGGAAGAGGTTTATGTTAGCAACCGGGGACATATTTGTGGATTCCAGACAACCTAACTACGTGTACAAAAGCTTAAGAAGCTCTTTATGGGTTGAAAACAGCTCACGCGCGTGGTATGATATGTTGTCTTTCATTCCTGGTATCCAAAAACTTCAAAAAGTCAGTGGATCCTACTATGTTCATCTATAGAGAAGAACTATACTGGTACAAATTATTTTTCGAGATGTCATTATCTTTGCTGCATCTACTTCTGAACTTGTGATTCTATTCGCTAAATCATGTGTTTCAAAATCAAGATGTCGATGATGGGGTAAAATCTCATTTTTCTCTAGGACTCACTGATTTCTCAAAGTCCAAAAGCATCTTCATAAACCTATTCTAAAATATGCTCTTTGAAATCATAAAGAAATATGGCTTTGAATCTTGTGAAGCAGTGGATACTCCTATGGTTGGAGAAATCCAAACTGGAAAAGGATATAAAGAAGGGAAAAAGTTGTAGATCTGTCACACTATGTGGTATGATGGCACCTCTTTACTTACAGCCAGTAGACCTGACCTATAATTTGTATATGAATGTGTGCCCGGTATTAGGCTAGGTTCTACCGTAAAGCACTTAAATGCGGTAAAAAGATCTTTTGTATCTAAAGAAACCGTACATCGGGGGACTTTGGTATCCGAGGAATTCTTTCCATTGCAACTATAGCTTTTGCAGATGCGATCATGGCTGGTTGCAAGTACACGTCGTTAGCACATCTGGTAGTACTACAACTTTTATGGGTGATTTGACTTGTGAGCTGTCGTTTTTAAAGGCAGAAGAAGCGCTACGTATCCTTGTAGGAAGCTGAATATATTGCTTTGTCCGGTTGTTGTGCTCAAGTCCTTTGGATGAGATCACAACTTACCGACTATGGCTTTGGATTCAATAAAATTCCAATGTACTGTGATAACAAAAGCGCTATTGCCTTATGCTGCAACAACGTTCAACATTCCAGATCCAAGCATATAGACATCAGATTTCACTTCATCAAGGAAGCTGCATGTTAAAAAATGGTGTGTTCGAACTTTAACTTTGTCATTAGGAGTATCAATTGGCGGACATCTTCACTAAAGCTCTTGGCCGAGAAAGAATTGAATTTCTAATCAACAAGCTGGGTATGCGAAGTTTTACGCCGGAGACTCTGAAAAAGTTGGCAGATGACGTTGACGAATAGTGGTGGTACCTATTCGAATATCCTTTGTATCATATGTATATAATATAACTCAGAAAAACCAAAAATATTTTCTTTTTATATAAATTTTTCAAAAACAAAATACAAAATTAAAAAATGAGAAAAATACAAAAAGAAGTTTTCAAATGGCATGTCTTCTGAAAATCGATAACATTTACGGTCTTAGAAATGTCATTCAACAATGATACGAGCCTGTAAATGAATGTCTCTTTTTTTTTGTTCGAGCAGAAGTTTCTAATGTTTTCAAAACATGCCATATGGCTTGCTATTATTTCAGATAGCAACCCGGTCATCATCTTAAAGGCAAGTATTTCAAAAAGGAAACTTGACCTCTCAACGGGAATTTATTCTCGGGCATGGTCTACTTTATGACCATGCAAAGGCTTGTGATTACTTTGCATCACAACCCGTGCTTCCTATATTACCATAAGTGTACGTGTCAGTGCGCTTATGTGTCAAAATAAGAGAAATCTTATTTTTATTGGTAAAAAGTTGTCTTCATAATGAATCAGTGTTTTCAGTAATCACAAAAAGATTTTCAAAGACAATTCGACCACTTAAATGATGACAACAACTCTTTAAATAGAAAACGGGTCATTATTTGAGGGGGAGAAAGTGTCATCAAATAATCTTTTAAAATGGTCTTTCAAAATAAGTCACGGAATAAACAGATAAAGTTTTGAATTATGACGGATAACATTTTTAAGGGGAGTTAATTTATATTAACTTCATGAGCTTTAGATGTCATTTGTTTCAAACTTTAGGAACTTATTTGAAATATGAGACCTAGTGAGTATAGGCTTTAAAACTACATACGACTAATATTGCCAACACCTCATAGCTGTAAAAGACTTAGGAATGTTTGGACATAATTACATAGTTTTAAAGACCTTGAAGTTGATTCTCACGGAATAGATCTAAGATATATTGATTCTTCAAACACATTCTCGAGTATGTGTGCGTACAAGGTTTTACTGATTCTGACGTGTCAAAACCAGCAAGGGGGAGGGAGTAGATAGTGTCCTAGGCCTTTTTTTGAGGTTAGCTTGTTTTGTCTTTTGAGGTTAGCTTCTTTTAATTTTAGGCCTTTTTTTTAATCTTTCGGGTGCACTATTTCATTGAGTTTGGTGTTGCGGTATCAAATTCTTGAAAGGGTTAATTGTGTACTTCGGATATCTGGGCTTTATACATCAAGACTGCTTGATGCGGCTTGCAAGAAAAAGAAGATTTATTCTAAGCGTGAGAAGATTGGTTACTGATTCAATAAATGCTTCCTCAAACGATTAATCACTAAGCTTAATTTTAAAATGGAGTAGAATTAGTTGACAAAAGAGGTACACATAGGTTTGATAAGTATGATGATTCCTTAAGTTAATCAGTATTCTGCAGAAATAAATGAGTACATTTAGGACATAGTTAACTTAGGTGTTATCATTTCGACTACTTAGAGGGAATAATTGTGACATCCAGGACTTAGTTGACTTTGGTATTTCAAATTATATCATCACTATCGTGTAAGGAGAAATACGAACATCTTGGACTTAATTGACTTTGGTGTTACAATTTCGAATTAGTTGTGTACTTCGGATATTTAGGCTTTATACATCAAGACTGCTTGATGTGGCTTGCACATCTGCTTTGAATCTACTCAAGAAAGGATTGCTGGTTCGAGGGGAAGCTAGGACACTTCTAAAAATGGAGATTATTAGACGGACTATAGATTTATGACATGGACTGAATGACTTTGTCTATTTTCGGTTTGAAAATTTTTAGGTCATGTTCTCATTCATAATCTTTATGATTATATAAATGTGTAGTGCTTAGACTTAAAAAATTAGGCTATGATATGTTTTTGATATGAATTTTCAAGAATTTCTTAGTAAATTCAAATTTTTTCAAATTAACATACTCAAACACCATATAATTCCCTCATAATTTGAGGGGGAGCATTAAAAATGTTCCTAATACGGCTTGTTAATAATTGGACATTTTTTCCCAAAAGCAGTTATATTTGAATCAATTGATATCCAAAATATCAAGAGATTTAATATTTTTGATAAGGGGAGAAAATGTGATTAAAATATATGGCTAAAGATGTGAATTTTAAGATCTCTAGTGTACGCTATCCCATATATGTGCTAAACTCTTTTGATTAATCGATGCACATATAAAGGGGGAGCAAATGGTTACCAAAGACTGACCATTTAATTTACTGTATTGGAGTTATAAGGTGGTTAAGTTTAGGTATTCATTCCCATGATCCAGCCAGAACCAGAGGGATCTACCCAGGGATATTCCACTAGATAGTGTAGTAGTCCTTAGGTATGAAAAAAGGAGTAAAAGTGAGAATAAGGGAAAAGTGCCGACTGAGATGGAGCTAGTACTAGAACAAACCCAACAAGGTACTAGTTATGAAGTCTCGGTAAGCGCTGAAGGGGTTGAAGAATTAAAAAGAAAAGTTAAGATAACGGATATGAAAGTAAGAATCCCTCCTTTTACACTTAGCAGAAAAAAACGGGTCAATATCTGCTGTCAAGATAAAAAAGTAAGGTTGCTGCATTGAAGACTGACACATGGACCTGGTGATGCAATGAACAATTTATGTGTGCTAAAACACAACATCATTTTTGTACCCTAGAATAATGCTATATAAACGGAACTAAATAACACCGAAAATATGGATAAATATGTTGCAAATATGTTTGTATTGTGTTTTTATGTCTTATAGGTACAAAGAATTGAAAACAAAGCAAAAAAGGTAATTTTCGGGTGACTTTCGACGACGTTTTTACGTTTATCAAGGTTCAAACGAAGTCGTTAATTTTCCTCGATCACACCATTGGAGAGAGCACGAAATTACGAGTCCAAAGGTATCGGCCTTTCATATGTGAACCTTTTTATTTTGAACCTTTTTCGTCCCTGTTTGAACCTTTAGTTATAATGAACCTTACCAGGCAAACTTAAGGTTAAATAATAACCTTTGCCTTATATTTATGAAATATGCATAGTTAGTTGGCAAATGCCTGAGTCACTTAGGGTATAAATACAAAGGTCCAAGTTTAATCCTGCCAGATGGGGTTGATCCCCTCCACGGACCCGACCAGACCCAATACCAGACCCGACCCGGCCATGACACCGACCTGACCCTGGCCCAAGACCGACCTGAACCGGCCCAAGACCCCGACTGACCGGCCCATGAACCCGGGTTGGGCACACTTACCGTTTGGCCCGCGGTTGACATCGATGACCGCAGTGGCTGGCGGTGGTTCACCGGTGGTCGGCGGTGGTTGAGCCGGTGGTCCGTCGGTTGGTCCGCCGCCGATGATCGTCGTTTGACACCGTTGAATACCGCCGTTGACCGGTGGTTCCTGCGGTGGCTCCTTGCGAAGTGGACAGCTGTGAAGCATGTGGCCACCATCGGTGGTGTCACGTGGGCATTCTAAATGATTGCTAATATATGTGGCAGGGTGATGGCATGTCAGCTAACATGTCATTTCCTAGGTACGAGGTGGCCATGCTCATGGTGACGGCTGGCAAATCTCATAGGACTAAACGTTGGTCATTCTGCGGTAGTGCAGTCGAGGAGGCGTTTAATTTCCTTTGTGCAGTACGAGGTCAGGTGCAAGGAATCCGTGCCAAATGATTGGCAGGGTGGTGATTAATCTAATGATTAGTCAGGCGGTGATGCAAAATGACAAAAATGCCCCTGTTTCTTAGGATGTGATTGGCTGTACACCTGAAATGACGAAATTACCCTCCCACCACTTGGGCTATAAATACAATCACGCAGCAGCAGTGTAGTAGTTAGTTTTTTTTCCTTTTTTTCACATAGTAGTTTGTATTGTAGTTTTAGGAGTAGAATAGTCTAGCTTATTTTAGGTTTTTGATTGTAAAAAGCTGTTTAGCTTTTCTCATTATATTGTATTGGGCTTATTTTTCATGAATGATGATGTTTGATTTAAGGTTGGTTTTTATTAATGCTTATTTACTTTTTTACTTTTCTTTATGCTTATTCTTCTACTCTTTCTTTTCTTTTGCTTATTTCCAAATAAGCTCATGCTTATAGCTTATTTTTTGGATCCCATCTCTTAAGCTTATATTCTAATAAGCTACTTCCATAGCTTATTTAGACTAGCTTATTTTATATTGTTTTCGATTTAGAGCTTTTCGAGTGAGCTTATTTTAGCTTATTATTCAATTGCTTATTTTTATTCAAGCTTATTTTTTATATAGATCTAATCCTTAATTTTTCCATACACCGATCACAGCTGTTCACTTGATTAACACTTAGTTTTGGGTGGAGTAGATCTAAAAATAATAGATCTTATATTTTTAGCTTATTTTCTAGCATAAAGTTTGTTGCTTTTTAATTCTAGCTTATTTTACTTAGATCTAAATCTTTAAATATACCCGATCCAAGTTCACTTGATTGAACACCTTAGTTTCGGGTAGATTTAGATTTAAAGTTTTCATCTTTTAGCTTAATGTCTCTAGAATAAATTCTAAAATAGTTTTTGCTTATCTCATCTTTTTCTCTTTTCTTGTCTTTACTTTTTCAAAAATGCTTATTGTTTGATTAAGCTCGATTCGAATGCTAAAAATGGGTTTTCATGGAGTCTCCTACTCGACTTATTCATTAAGTCTTGAGCACCTTTATCTTCGAGAGCTTATTATTTAGCTTATTTAGTCATAAAGCTCTAAACTTTACTAGTTTTTCTTATAGCTTATTAAGCTAGGGCTTATTTCGAAGGGTATTTGTAATTTATTTGAGAAGTGGCTTATTTATAAGCTTTTATTCTTTGTCCTTTCTTCGAAAAAGCCTTGATAGCTTTTTAGCTTATTCTAGTTTTTATTTCAAAAGTAGTTTTTTATATATAGATTTAATCTAGTTTTATTTTTACAAAAATTAGTTTTAAAATAGCTTATTTTTCTAAAAAGTTTTCATCTTATTAGCTTATTTTGTCTTAACTTTTCATGTCTTATTTCTTATTCCATCCTTCTACATCTAAGGCCGGAGCTTAAGGGTCTTATAAGGTTGATAAATAGATAAAGTTTTGATCTTTATGGTTTTTATGAAAGTAATTAGTAGATAAAGTTGACAACTTTATTTTGCTAATTAGTGAAGTAGAAGCTTTTTAAGTGATAAGCTTATTTGTTTATTAAGTTTGTAAGATTCGGGTGGTTTTATATCATTGTGGTTCTTCATTTCGGGTTCTATTTTCTAATCTCTTTTCAATACTTAGAATAGTTTTATTTTATCGTTCCATAATATATTTGCGTATTTGATTTTTGCCATGCTTAGTGTAGATTTATTTTTGTCATTAAATGCTATGTTTGTTAAATTGAATTTCGTTATGAGTAGTGAGTAAATAACTTGTGTTTGCTAAGTGATTAGTGATTTGGAATTTAAGTGCGGTTTTAAAAAGGTTTAAAAATTAATAGTCAATTTACATACCGTCATTTACTTTTAATGCAATTTAAATATTTGTCATGTATTTTAAAAAGCATTTTACTTTACTTGTCATTTAATTTCCTGAAACTTGTTTTCTAAGGATTTTAATTTGTTAACCTAAGCCAGCACTTACGGAACCTTTCACGTCCACTTAGCTGGAAATTTGACATTTATATCTTTGTAGGATCAATTTTACTATAACCTTGCAGTTTTAAATTTTAGAATTAATATTACTTTAATTTTTGGATTAAAAATAGTTTAAAACCAAAACCAAAAACTTTTATGACAATCAAGCTCGATTTACAACTTGAACGTAGATTTCCATTCACCTCTCACCGAGGAAAACGATACCCGTGTTGATTACTTTTTATTCTTTCCTAAGAATAATTTGTATGATACTTAGCTTGCGTATACGTATATGTATTTTATAAATATATATATTATATATCTGAGGGTTTATTTGATAAGCGCGTCGTAAAACGACAGACATCAAAATGGCGCCGCTGCCGGGGAGAGGTGTAGCGATTTTTACGGGATTGTTCGTGTTCGAGCCTTGAAGATCCTTTCTTCGGAAAGTTTATTTTCGTTCTTATAAAAAAATATAAAAATCCAAAAATATTTTTCTTCTTATTTTATTTTTCCTTTTCTTTTATAAATATTAAAAAATACCAAAAATATTTTTATTAATATTATCTTTATAAAAAATTTCAAAAATAATCTTCTCTATCCTCTTATTCATTTAATTCTTATCTTCTTTATCCTCTTATCCGTTTAATTCTTTGACATGTCTTCGTATAACCATTTTGTTGGCTCGGGAGTGTGGAGGTCCATTTAATGGTGGAAAACTGTCCAGGCTTGATGTAGCAATGTAGGATCCGGAAATGAGTTTGTCTATGACCCAAATCCTATTCTTATAATGAAACACCCGATTTTTCTTACCCACCTCCACAGCCCCAGTACGAGACATACTCGTGTAAGTTATGCGGGAACGATTCTTACTATGGTTTCGATTGTACATCACGAGTCCCGCTTGTCTATGTGCAGGAACCGTGCTACAATCAAAATTTTAGTGATAATTATTATCCACAAAATTCACCGAGTTTACCACAACAATTTCTTTGCTGTGAAAGTTGTGGGGGTCCCCATGAAAGTTTTCAATGGTAAACGATGGAATCATAAACCACTTTTGGAACAGAATTTTAACTATTATGGTTATTGTACATCCCCGCAGTATTCCATCAATCATCAAGAAGATCTTAATCAGCAAAGGATAAGTGATGTGCACGATGGATGGGATAAACTAGAAGAGTCATATAATGAAATTTTCAACATGGTGCGATCATTTTGTGAAATTGATTAATTCAACGGAAGTCAGGAACGGCTAATATTTAGTACTCCTTACCTCTGAGCCTTCAGACATTTTCAATTTTACTTGCGTTGATGGACGGTGATGGACGAGGAGTATTTATTCCTTTAAAAGATATGCCTCAAATTTCTCGTCTATTGCTTCGTACCCGCTCTTCTAATTTCATGGAGCCTAAGGGATTCTCTTATAAATTTTTGGGGAATGAGGAACGTAAGACTTCCTAAAAAGGAATCGGACGAATTCATAAAGTCCAGTGTTGAGGATCTTATTCCAATCCCAAGAGAGTCCGAGGATACATCCGGTAGTGATAGTGAGAATGTTTTACCTTCGAGTGATGATTTCTCTCCCATTTTTAAGGAAAAATCCGTGACTTTCTCTTAACCTCTATTTCGTTTAAATGTTTTACCTCTAGTGATAACGAGTCCACTATCCGTATGAGGAAGTTCCAGAAAATATGTTAAAATTTACTCGAACCTCTTTTCGAATTTGAGACGAATATTATCTCTGAGTGACTGTAAATCCTCTTTTGATGTAGGATTGTTAAGGACATCGAGTGCGAGGATTCTTATGATTCCAACCTTGATGAGTCGACTTTCCTAGTCACACCTCTTTTCAATTCTATTAAGGATGAGTTTCTCGCTCCTAGAGACGACGTTGAGCTTTTACTTCACCATGATCCATCTATACGCGTTGTTTCCATTCTCGAGGGATTCATCGATGAACCGCCTTCCTGAAAATGAGTCATTTTCTCTTGATCATTTTGATGATCCATCTCTTCCCCGTCCTCCTCCGGAACCACCAGATGTTGAGATTTGCTTTGATTTTAAGCCCGATACGGGTGATTTCATAAACAAAGTGGTGGGTGACATTTCTGAACATGATGTTCTTATGCCTAATCTTTTACCCACCCAACCCACCCTTTGTCCAGTGTTTGACCTTTTGCTTCCGTTCTCGTCCGAAAACGAGGACAAAGTGTTCAAGCCTGGTATTTTCTCTTCTCCTTTCTTATCTCATCGGGCCAAAATCACTTTTGATTTTTCTGAAAGCCCGATGATGATTTTTGGAGGGGACATTCCTCACTTGGATGTCCCGTATCTCCATTTCTATCCTCCTTGACCAAGCTCAAGTATGGGGGATCGAGTCAGGCTCAAGACTCGGTTAACAAAAATAAGCGCTTCTCGGGAGGCAACCCGTGTCTTTTCTCCTTTTTATTTTCTTCTCTTAATAAATAAGCGTGTGATTTTATAGCCTAAGTGTGGGGGCGTGCTTCTTTCTTTGGTTTGTGTATTGTTTTTGCTTGCAGGATTCCTTAAGATCATGAAGACCCGTGCTCGTTTTCAATCCTCCAATCGTTCGGTCTTCGATCTTTGCTTATTTTGTAATCCTTAATCCTGATCATGAATATTATTATGCTTCCCTTTTCACACTTGGAATTTTTTTGCATTTACCTTTTTCATTCCTAAGTGTGGGGGTAAAACCCGATATTTTTGAACATTGAGGCCAATGTTCCATTCTAAGTGTGGGCGGGATTTCTATCGAAATGTGATCGTACCTGTGCCTTGCCGTGTCCCGTGCAACCCCGTTTTGACCAAAATTTTAAATTTTTTATTATTTTATATAAAAAAATGATTAAAATATAAATATATAGTAATAAGTAGGCCCGTAGAATTAGGTAGCTTTTGATTTGACCGAGTTTAAAACTCTAGCTTTTCCCTTAGCTTTTTAGACTTAGCGTTTGCTTAACTTTAAAATTTTGCAAAGAACGAAAAATGATAGTGTTAAGTAGAAGTTGGATGCTAAACAAGGATTATTTGGAAATCTTAAGAGCTCATGTATGTAATTTGTCGCTTTTCCTCCCGTAAGCTTCTAATTTGACTAATAATACGTGCTATCTTTGAAAATTAGACTTAAATCAACTATTTTTGAATAAAGAATGTAGTCGATATCAAATAATTTAGTCTTAGTTCAAATTTATATTTAAATTTTCTAAAAATGTATTTTCTCTTCGATTAATGTTGCAAATAAATAAATAAATAATTAATAAGTAGAATAAATATCTTCGCCAGATTACTTCATCTTGTCGGAGGCGTGGCCGATGTTGAAGTCTTCATATAAGGTGGGGGCCGGTGTCATAATAAGTAGAATAACCTCTTGTCGACTCGCTATCGATGTGGCTTCGAGATAAAAGGCACCGGTGATATATTATGATTATAGCAAAAAAAAAAATTAATAATAATAATAATAATATAAGATAATAATGATAATAATCCATGGTCGAAATATGTTTGCTACATCGTGTCGGAGGCGTGGCCGATGTTGTAGCCTTCTAAAGGACCGAGGTTTAATAGTTTA